>CAUYSK010093575.1:0-23185 GCA_963575035.1 Avahi laniger
TAGCTCACAGCAACCTCAAACTCCTGGGCTCAAGCGATCCTCCTGCCTCAGCCTCCCAAGTAGCTGGGACTACAGGCATGCGCCACCATGCCCGGCTAATTTTTTCTATATATTTTTAGTTGTCCAATTAATTTCTTTCTATGTTTAGTAGAGACGGGGTTTCGTTCTTGCTCAGGCTGGTTTTGAACTCCTGAGCTCAAACAATCCGCCCGCCTCGGCCTCCCAGAGAGCTAGGATTACAGGCGTGAGCCACCGCGCCCGGCCTAAGTCCCAAGTTTTCTACCTTACACCCCTCACGATAATTTGGCTTTCAAAATTGCATCTACTGTTCTCCCTTTGGTAGATAAAAAAATTATACAACATCTAATCGCAAGTTTCCTTTACTCCTACCTCCTAGAACTTTCTCCATTTTGAGGAAAATCAGAATATTTAACAGGAGCAGTGGGAAAACTATGACAGACAAATCTCAATTACGTAGGTGATGGGAAAGAACCCATTTTTGAGGCTAGAATATAAATATTTTAGCAAATATTTGAGTCCATGCTGATTTCCCTGTCCCACCTGGAACCTCTTGGTCATCTCTCTCCAGGCTATCAGTGAATATGTTTTAAAGAAATTCAACCTTATTCAATATTTACCTGAGTGGATCATGAATATTTCTTTATCAGATGGAATTGACTTTTGCATATTTTGCTGTGCGGGATTAACGTATCTCTATGATGATGAAAGATCTAAAACTAACTGGAATTAAAGGTGGATGTTAGAACTATCAGTGTCCTACAGCAATAGTTGCCAGTTTTGAGGTCTGGGACATTCTGAGTTTACCCAGTGATTTCAAGGAGTCTGTGAGCCCTGTGTCCCTTAAGCATCATCTGTGCACGGAATGAATGCCATGGGATGCCAAAGGATATAAAGGGGTGCTTATTCCCGAAGAGGCTGGCAATCTTTTCTAGAATACACAATGTTCAGGGTCTAATCCTGCACTTTTGCCAGGTTCACTTGAAGAGTTAGGAGTCTGATCCTCTCCCTGACAGACGGCAAACACCACCATGATATATATACATCCCCAATACTAAACAGCAATAACGTGTTTTTGTGTGCGTGTGTGTTTTTATTTGTTTGATGATGCCTAGGGCCGTGTCTCTCTACATAAGCCAGCTTGGAAAAAATACGCCAACATCCACTTGATCTTAGACAGTAATTTCAAATAATTATTAACGAATTCCTTTGGTAGTTTTCGAAATAAGCAGTCACTTGATGAAAATCAACCACTGTCTCATCTTATTTCTCCTGCAAGATGAACAAGGGCTGCATCTCCTGTTTTCAGTAATACCTGGCCAATAATAGGTGTTTACTGAATACAACTTCACTTGTTTATATACTATAAATAATCATACCTTAATAATAATAGTCATCTTTATTATGTAGTATTGTTTTTATCTTTTTAAACATACATGACTACTAGGGTATCAAGTGGTCATATGTTAAAAATTCCCACTAAGGTAGGAAAACAATAGAAAGATGCACCCCAAGTCTCGTGCTCTTTAATAGATTCGACACTGTGCAAGAAGTCAATGTCCAGTCCTCTAAATAATGAGCAGTCAGCCCCATCATGCTAAAGTGGGTGTCTATCAATACTGAGGTTAGCTTTGCTTTGCCTCAGTTGACCCCGAGTAGCCACACCTAATGGCTACTTGCCGTCAAGCAGCCGACGATGATGAAGGGCAAGGGCACCGAAGCCACGGAGTCAATCACCAGACGCATTAACCAGGCAGCCTCCCACCCCTCCCATGAGCTCCCCTGCCCTGCAACTTTCTTGCCCTCCCTTCTCTGAGCTCCCAAGTTGCTTGAAACCCCTTTGAGGAGCTTGCACCTGTTCACTACACCACACTTCCCTCTTGGCCCACAAGTCCTTGCAAATGTGCAGCCGAAACTTAAAAGAGAATGTTTCCAAAATAAAACCCTCATTTGCCCCAACACACAGACACACACGCACATATACACACTGCACCAAGATTCCACCAGCATCAGTGTTGTGTACAGACAGCCCTGTGCTCACGTTCCCACCCCCCAATCCATTCCTCCCCCACCACCCCAAGTCCTCGCCCTCTGTCCGAGGACACCACGCTGCCTGCGTTTGAGTCCCACACTGCCGCTGCCTTCCCTCTCTCCTGCTTGGAAGCGGCAGCCTCCCACCAGGGCTCTGTTTGCCAGCCCTGTACTGTACTTCATTAGGCAGCTCTATTTAATGGTTTCAACAAAAGCCATCATTTTAGCCCAACTGCCTTGACTAAATTAAAATTTCCAATCTCTGTTTTAGTGTTCTGCAACTGATGTATACATAAGCAAAACTGGTCAACATCTACCAGGGGGTTGGCCAAAAGTTCTGTAAGGATGTACTTCACATTTCTGAAGCATGTGCAAAGTAACAGCGTCCTGATTCTCCCGAGAGCTCTCATGGTTTTACTTCACCATTTGTTCAAACACACTTTAGCAGCGTATGAGCCATACAGTTGATTCTCCCCTTGGTTGCCGTTTTATCTGTAGTGTCATTTTGAGTAATTGGGGTATGGTAGCTGATCAACTTACAGGTTTCTCATTGGCAGAAAGGGACCGTATTGGCACCAAGAAAGAATATGATGGGTCCTCTCGGTGCATAAGCAAGTGTCCCTCTCTTGCACTTGGCTACCCAAGGCCATTATGAAATAAGCTCAATAAAGCCTCCAAGTGTATATGTCTTCACTCTTCTCGAGCAGAGGGAGGCACCTATAGAAGAAGCATTGCAAACCAACGTGGAAAGATGATCAATGTACGCATTTAGTCAGTGATCTGTGAAAGTTTCTGAATTAGTTTTTAAAGCTTTGTTAAGACCAGAACGCACAGATGTTGAAAACAAGTTCAGATGTAGCGACAGATGGTATTTGATTATGAAGCAGACTGTTCATATAATACAAAGATGCTGCTTCTGCCATACACAAGTAACTGCAGAGAGTGCAGTAGAAATTTTGGAAGGCAGGCGGTTCGAGAGGGTCTTTGTGCAGCAATAACTTTCCCATTTTCCAGCAGTGCTAGAATTGGGATAATTTCCCCCTTTTCTTTTCAATCAGTGCCTCTCTCTCTCTCTCTCTCTGCTCTTCCAGGCTCCGCCTCCCTGTCCAATCTCTTTTTCTGCAGCCTTAAAAATTCCTTTCTGCCATCAGCAAACTGTCCTACCTAGCCATCGCGTCTTTCACGGCAACGGGGTCGAGTCAGAGGACGGATGGTGCCGTTGAGGGAGGCCCGTGCCCAAAGTTAGGGGGAAATAGGAAGCGACTGCCAATGTTCCCATAGTCTAAGGAAAAAGACTTCTTGTTGTTTATACTTGGCCACGAGAACTCAGTCTTTAAACAGAGCCAGGATTATGGCTTCGAAGGTGCCACCGCACACGTGGGGCTGAGTTTGCCACCGGCGCAGCGTGAATGCCGTTCAGACTCAGCTGCCTCTTCTGTGAAATGGGGATAACAGTTGCTCGCTCGTCTCTTGAGGGTGGCAAGAAGATCACAAAAGATGCTGGGTTAGCAAGCGACTTGAGAAACAGGAAATGCTGTTCGTATACATGGGATCGTCACTGTCAAGATCAGAAACATTTATTCTGAGAAAGTGGGAGGGGGCGGATGTCTTATTCTCAATCAGAAATCTACTGCTCATCTTCCACGTAGGTTCTAGAAGGGTGCTGTGGTGTCTGAAGTTACACTCATTAGACAATGCGAGGACAATGCAGAACCCCGGCTGGAGAGGTGTGTCTTCGAATGACTGTTTTACTTTTTCACACTGGGGAGTTTTGAGGATCAGCCCTGTAGCGATCACTATGCCACTAGCTCCTGACCAGTGCCAGGGTTTCTTGGTGAAGGCTCTGGTTTTGGTGCCAAGGAAGGAGACAAGGTTAGCAAACGAGGAGGGGAGTGCAACGGCCCCAGTTCTAGCCTCCTTTGGAATCCAAGCTGTTACATCTAGCCGAGTTACCAGGCCTTGTATCTAAAGGCTGTCATGGCTCTTGTACTTTTCTCTCTCCACACATTTGTGTCCCTGTGTGTGTCATGGTGTTGACATGCATAGGGGAGGGATCAGGAGAGAGGGAAGCCCCCACACAGCCTCATTCTTGCACAACTCACCAACCCACCGCCCGTCCCCTGCCATCCAAGTCTCTCCTTTTGAAGAGCTTCCTACGCGCCAAATAATATTTAACAAACACAGGTGAGCAACAGGAGGCGAGGGAAAGACCGGGCATGCCAAGATATATTGGAGGGGATTTCAAGGGAAAGTTGTCAATGACGAGGCTCCAGTGGAGAAGGGAGGTGTGGGGAGAGAGTAGAGAAGAATCCAAGATGGAGGTGGATGGAGAGGAATTTTCAGGAATCTTCCTGGGACGGAAAAGCATCCTGTGATGTTGTACATTCCATTCCTACAGATACCTTCTTCTTGTTTGTTAACATCATCAGTCTGCGGGCCAACGAAGTCAACCCAGTTTTACTGAGGGTGATGCCGCTAGGACACTAAATTATATTAAATGCCTGGAGTTTCATTAGCCACTAAGAAAAGAGATTTGGATTCTCCCTCCAATTTGCAAATGTATATTAAAACTCCTTGTATCTTTACTGCAGGCAGGACCAGCGACATCATTTGTGGGGGTCAACCCAAAATGAAAATGTGTGGTTGCTTGTTCAAAAATTATTAAGAATTTCAAGAGGATGACAGCAGAGCAGTAAAGTGAACAGGGGACCCTCTCGAGCACGGGGCCCTGTGTGACTGCACAGGCTGCATGCTCATGGCGCTGGCCTGACGGGAGAGGATGGAAAAGCAAGCTTCTCTGACCAGCTCCTGCCCAGAACTTCTGCAGCACTTGAGGGACTTCTGTGGTTTGCGCATCGATGTATGGCAATGTGACACATCAACGGATTACCCAAGGTGAGGGTGAAAATAGATGGCTGTGACCACAGATTCATGGTAGAAAGCGTGGTGGGGTGGAAAGCAGGCTGGACAAGGAGTCAGAGTCCCGGCTTTACTCTCAAACTTCATCACTAATCAGACTTCTGAACTCACCCATGAGAGAGGGATGATCAGCCCTTCTTGCTCCAAGCGTCTCCCAGTCTTGATGTGAGCCCCAGGAATGACAAGGTGGATGTCAGAGCACTGGCGAGTAGGTGCTCTTGGTTGAGGCAATGGATGTTGCGAAGTGGGGACAGGTGAGTTGATTAGGTGTCCTTTGTACTCAGCACCATGGTGGGTGTCATAGTTACTGCAGGGCTACTTAAGAAAACACTGGTGCTTGGAACCAGGCTGGTGTGTCCCCTTTCTGAGTATTCCCCACTCCCCAGACCCTGGAAGAGTACTTAAGTGAAGGCATGCAAGTCCTTAGGAGGAACACGCAAGTCCTTGGATAGTACGTAGACTACCCACGAACATTTACTCCGCGCTGGGAGAGGCTCTGTTAACCTGCCAGTGTTGCAGAACTGCAAACAACGGTGAACTTAGTGATGTCCAGAAATAATATCTGTCTGCAGAGGAATCAGTGCTATTTGATCGGAGAGCTCCCTAAAACGGCAAGGCACACAGCTTCACCCTCAGAGCAGAAGGGTGGGAGAGGTGTCAGCCCTGACTCAGGCTCTGTTCTCTGTTCCTGGAACTTTTCTGACAGCTGTTTTTGATGAGGACTCATCAGGCCTCCCCTCCCTCCCCTTTCAAAACTGTGCCCCCACCATGCCCACCCCACCTCCATCACCCCTGCACTGAGGGCCAGACTCATCTCTAAGGAAAGTATTGCCATCACCTTGGCTGGGACTACTCTTCCCGAGTGAACCTGATTTGTGTGTTCTGCTTTTGGGGGAAATTGCCCAACTATGAGATAATGAGTCTGTGTTACTGTAAACCACTAAATTTATGGTAATTTGCTACATAGAAATAGAAAACTAATAAATATTATAATATTTTATTATCCTATAGTAATAACTACCACATATTGGGCGTCTGTTATGTACCTGGCTTTGTACTAGGGTATTTAAACCTGTTCTCTTAATTCTCACCACAGCCTGGTGAGGGAGGTGTTTTGAAGTCTATTTTAGAGAAGATGAACCTATGGTTCAGGTCACTTGTTCAAGAGCACAGAGTAAGAGATGGGATGAGGGGTTTGAACCCAGGTCTTATTCTAGAGCTCACGCCAACTAAGCATGAGGACAATTTTCTTTTATTGTGATTTCTGCCCTTCTTTCCCAGCCTCTGTCCGATCTACTGGCTTGATAACATATCAAGATCCTGCTCTGCACTTCAATTTCCTTCTTTTCCTTCTCATTTCTGCGAAGTGCTTGGTAAACCCAGCCCATATCCTCTCTGAGCCACCAGGTGCCACGCCTTCCTTCAGAGACACGTAGCACCCTGTGCCTCGGTTCACATTCCTCTTATCCGTTACCTCTGCTGCCTCCTGGGCTGGGGTTCCCCAAGCTGTGACACTGTAGGCTCCAGTGACTCTTCCCAAAGACAACTGTACCTGGTGCCCACAACCCCCTACTGGATACTGCCATTGACATGGTGGTATGTATTGGTTTTCTACAGCTTTGTAACAAATCACCACAACTTCAGTGGTTTAAAGTGACACAAATTTATTATCTCGGTGTTTCCTGAGTTGTGTCCTCTGCTCAGGGTCTCACCAGGCTGAAGTCAAGGTGTCAGCCAAGACTGTGATTGCATGTAGGCTTGGGGTTCTCTTCCCAGTTCTTCAGTTGTTGGCAGAATTCAGTTGTTGTGATTGTAGGACTGAAGTCCCTATTTTCTTGCCGGCTGGTGACTAGGGACCACTTTTAGCACTTAAAGGCTGCCATCAAGTCCTTGCCGTGTCCCCTCCACACCCCCATAGACAGTTCACACATGGTTGTTTGCTTTTCCAAAGCCAGCAGGAGACTGTCTTTTAAGAGATTATTTAATGAGGCCAGGCACACTCAGGATAATCTCCCTTTTGATTAACTCGAAGTCAGTTGCTGAGGGACCTTAATTATATCTGCAAAATACCCTCACCTTTGCCGTATAATAAAACCTAATCATGGAAGTTATCTCTCATCTCATGCACAGGTTCTGCCCATACTCAAAGTAAGAGGACTACACAAGATACGAACCCCAGCGAATGGGAACCTCAAGGGCTGCCCAAATGCTGCCGACCACAAGAATTGAAGAGAGTGCTGCACTTTTACCTCCTCTAAAGACAGGAGGTCCCTGAGACATCAGTAGTAGCTCACGTGTAATTCTAAAAGACCCATGAGGGAACATCCATGTGGACTATGGCAGTTGCCTATCATGGTCCTCCAAGGAAGATCGTAACACTGGTGGCTTGGGGGCCCCTAGACTGGAGATATTTAGGACTTTCTTTCAGTTTGCACCTTCCTACAGTTTGTATAATGCATGTTTTCCTTCCATGAATTTTGTTCCTCTTATGTGTACTAGGGCAAAAATTATTACTATTTTTTCAGGCAAAATTTTTATTATGAATGCTCACAATTCTCCTTCTTGCCCCTGGTTTCTAACAGGGAATGGTCACTGCTTGTAGAAGCAGCTCCCAGGCTCTTTTTTGTTGTGGAAAACTTATGTAATGGGCATAGGATGGAGAATATGAAAGAGAGCTGAGAGTTTCCTATACCAGATAATGCAGCATTAAGAGCACAGTTTCCAGGTTCAGACAGGCCAGGGTCAAATCCCACTTTCACCACTTACGAACTGGGTAACCTTGGGCAACTAACTTCTTCCTACCTCTGTGTTCTCAAGAGTAGGGCAGAGAAGTATTGTAACAATTCCGGGGTGCTCCTACTCCCGGTGCCTTTGTAACCTCACATGTCACCTTTAAATCTTCAGGTCTGTCATCTTTAGACTGTGTCTTTTGACTCTCCTCATGAGGATATTAACAGCTCCACTTTCTGTCTATCTTTGTCTCCCAACTTTTCTCAAACATACCTGTGCTTTTTCACGGTCAAGGTTAATAACATTGACGTTCTTCTCCATAACCATCTTTTAGCCCCCTTTGTTAGGTCTGCATGTTGATTCCCAAAGGTAACAGAATAGTAAGCAGCATTTAGATGATTACAATTTACAAATTTTGGACACTGCTAAGCCAGGCAGTATCAGGAGTACATTTTCTTCTTTACTAGTTCAAAGTCATTCATTAAATAAATAGTTGACTCCCTGCTATATCTCAGGCACTGTTTTAGGTGTTGCCATTACACAAATACCCTCATGTCATTTACCTTCTTGGATGGAACCCATGTCATTTGAGGGAGAATATTTCTAGAGTTAATAGCACAAAGATGTGTTTTTTATAATCTCTTTTTTGCCCCTCTTTTATCAACCGATTTGTCTAATATTAATATCACTGCACCCGCTTTCTTTTGGTTAGTGTTTGCATGGTATACATTTTTAAAAACGGTTTATCTTCTCATAACTTATCAATTGCTTGAAATCATGCTACATTTTATTTGTCCTTGATTTATACCCCGCTTTGTTGGGGATTTTTTGCTTTGTTTTTTAAAAGTTTCCTGGAGTTTCTATTTACTTTTTTTTTCTTGTTATGAAGAGAAACGTACAATTTTGTTATCATTTCACAAATAGTTTCCAGATTCTTACTCATTCTGCCCATTGTGCAGCATCTGTTTCCATTTTTCTGAAGACGTCTTTCTTGACACCACTGAGTTCCTGTCCTAATTGGAACTAATGTCATTCTAAGTCAGCTGCTCAGCCGTCCACCTGTCTTCTATGTAATTCCTAGTTTGTTTTACTTTTTCTTTATTCCACATCTCCCTCTTTCTTGGTTTTCACCTTTGTTCTGTTGGAATACATCTCAGGTACATTTTTCAAAAAGAGTATATGGAAAATAAGTTTTGGAATCACTACAAATGAAAGTCTTTATCCTCATATTTGATTGATAATTTGGATTGATGATATAGTCTAGGTTCTCATATTCAAAATCTGAATAGTGTTTTAAGGTGTAACAGATAAAAGAAAAACAATCGGACAGAGGAAATCTATGCGAATGTATTGAGGCATGAAATAACGGAGTTGTGTATTTGGAAGCAATTCAATATCATTGGGATGTAAGGGGCAAGAATTAGAGGGGAGGGAGAAAGTAGTACAATACAAAGCTGAAGAAAATGTAGGGGTCCTGTCCTAAGGAGTCTTTTCTGCCATGCTAAAGGAATGAAATATAATACTGAAGTGAAAAGAAATCCCAGATTAGTTTTCATCTAGAAAATACTGTGGTCAGAGATGCAATAAAGAAAGATCGATTGCTTACAGCGGTAGTGGGGAGGATGGCTATGAGACTGGGAGAAAAGGAACCAGCACGAGATAAATAGTTTATTATGGCAGGAGAGGAGAATGGTAGAGTGGCAGCCAGAGACAGACCTAAGGAAAATTAAGAGCCATGTTAAGGAGTTTGGACTTCATGCAGGAGCAATGGTAAAACATTCCAGATTCCGAATAGAAGGACAGATTAATGCTTTAGAAAAAGCACTCAAGGTGCAGTGTAGGAGAATGAATGGATGTTGGGGTGTAAAGACTGGAGGCAGGAAAGCCAATCACGATATTGTTTATCTGTTGCCATCATAGACGCTGAGACAAGAGTCGATGGTGACATAAACCAAGGCGCTGAGTTGGTGACTGGAGAGAGGTGAAGGGATTGGAATAATACAAGGGAAACAAATCGGCTGCCAAATAATGGCTGAGAACAGATGTGGATTGAGAGAAGAATGAGTTATGGGTTCTTGGTCTGGGCCCGTACATGAGTGGATGATGATGTCATTCACTTAGAAAACATTTTTGGGGAAAGATGTTACAATCTGGGATGAAGCAGATCAGTCACTTACCGATCTCTTTCCTTTTCCCCTTAAATGTATGCTACTTTTATCTGTCAGGCAAAGCAAAACAAAAAACGTACTGGCTTTCTTCCTCCTCCTGTCAATAAAGCATACTTCCCATCACTCCATCCTCTTCTGGAAATATCTTTTTTGTTCCCTGGCTCCAGAGCAACAGTCTTCTTTCAGGCCCTCAAATCCTCTCTGTTTCCTCCAAATACAGGGCCTTTGCACTTGCTATACCCCAGGCCCAGAGCCATTTTCCCTCCTCTTTGGTCATGTGACTCCTGCTCACCTTGTAGAACTCAGTGCCAAGTCACGTTCTCGGAAGCCTGATTGCTCCTGCCCAGGTCCCAGTGTTCCTTTCCTTCACACTACTCCGCTCCTTTGCAGCTAAGGAACCTTTTAGTCTACGCAGTCCATTTGTTTTTGTGAATAGCTGTCTCCTCTTGAAGAGTATAGCCTCCACGAGGGTAAGCACCGTGTGTTTTATTCATCGCTGTTCTTGCAGAGCCTAGAACAAATGTTTACTGAAGGAATGAGCGAGACAAACGTCCTGCAGCTTAGCTGCGGCTGTAACCACAGAGGCTTATGCCCCCAGAGTGAAAGGGCTCTTCTCAGACAATTCTCAGCAGCTGTTTGAGAAGTTGCATGGCTCATTCCCAGACAGCAGCTTACCCCAGGCCACGCTAGGACCACTGCACACAGTTCAGGCAAAACTGTAATGTCAAGGCCTCTAGGACACACTGCTTCAAGTTCTGAGCTGGGGAAGCCACACCTGGTGCCACATTACTGGGGACAGCTCCCAGCACTTTCATCCAGGAGAAAAGGGGGACACATGCAACCGGGGTGCTCCCCTTCTGGAACATTTTTCATCTTGTGGACCATGAGCTTCTTGAGTGTAGATTGGATCCTGTTTACGATTTCCCCCTGGACCCAGCTAAGCACTGAATATATAAAAATGAGTTCAATACATATGTGTTAAATAAACAAATGAATCCATTAAGATGGTGCTACTGATCATCTATCTATCCCTGGTACGAATTGGTCCAGAACCTTCAGGAGTAAACAACAGGACATTTAATAATGTGCCCCAGCCCCTATCCAGCCTTGCTGGCTGGGCATCCAGCCTCGGTTGTCTAGGGGACTGTCCCTCTCTCCCTTGAGGGGGATCAAGAACCTCAGGGTTTATGGGATCCAGGAAGACGGAGGGTGGGCCTTGGATCTCTAATCAATTGTGTTTCTCTTCCCCGTGCTTCCTGCTTAGAACACTAAAGGCTACTAGAGGCAGATGCTCTGCTGGGGTTCCTCTGCCACCCCGAAAATCTCGGTGGCAGATATCTTTTCCTCTGCCTTCAGTGCTCTACACTGAGCACTTAGCCCTCTGTAGGTGCCGCAGCCTTCTACCTCAGGGAAGCTGCTTTCTGCCTCTTCCTAACCCACGCTCCGAATTCCCATCTCTTCCTAGCCACCTGGGGCATGGGGTTGGTCTACATCCTTCTCTTTCCCTTCAGGCACAAAAGCGTCCATCCTTTCCTTCTCATGGACAGTGCTATTAACCTAAGATCAGACGGCTAAAGGCTTGTAACATCCTCTGGAATGAGTGAGCTAAATTTAAGAATGTAAAGACCAGGCTGCCCTTAAAGGGAAAGGAAGAAAATTCTTCTCCTCCTCCTCCTCCCTCTCCTTCATTTCTTCTTAAGACTAGCATACAAGAAAGGCATCAAGTAAATTCCCAATTATTCATTCTGTTACATATATATAAATATGTTTTTTAAAAATAGGATTATATGATTTATTCCATTTCATTAAACCTAAGATGCATCAATTGTAAGGCATGTCATCATTTTATGTTCTACTAAGGAGAAAAAAATGCTACCTATTATAAGTATTAAACACTGTTGAGTGCATGATGCATCTCAATTTCAGAAGTGTTGATATGTAAAAAAATTATTTTCAGAATCAGCAAAATATGATACTAAATAATTCTGCTCCTACCCTTTTGTTTAGTTAACAATTTGCATTGGAGATCATTCCGTGTTGCTATGTAAGGATCTACTCATTGTACAAATAGTATTCCAAATAAGGTGATAAAATAATTTATGTGATCATTCATCTAATGGTGGATATTATTTTTGTATTTGAAAACAATGCTTTAATGAAGACTCACATATATTTGTGCATTTTATGAATATTTCCAGTTCCCACAGGTAGAATTACTAGATCATATTGAATTTTGACAGGTACTGTCAGTTCACCTCATAAGAAAATACCTGTTTATAATCCTCCAGTAGTTCGTGAGTGTGCGTTTTCCCATGTCCTTGTCAAAATTGGATAATATCAATGTTTTCTACTTTTCAAATCTAATTGGCAAAAATTAGTATTACATTATAATTTGCATTTCTCTGATTGTCAGAAATTAAGCATATTTTCAACTGTCCAATGGGCATCTTTATTTCTTCTCTGGTTTTTTGACTATTCATGCGCTTTGCCCATTTTGCCATTGAGTGGTACAGTTTTTTACAGATACTTTTATATGGTAAGCCTAATAGTATACAGATATATATATTTAATAGACTATATATAATTTGATAGTATTTATATATGTGTATATCAACTATTATACATAATTTATATATGATATATAAATACTGTATACTATATATAATTTAATAGTCTATATATTTGTTATATTGTCTCTCTTCATTTTCTCTATCTTTTCCCATGCTTTTGTTGCTATTGTTGCTGAGATGTAACTTTTTATGTAGCCCTATATTTTATTTTACTTATCTTTTATTCTGGCTTCTGGGTTTTGTGCTGCTTGAAGTGTCTGCTAAACTTTAAGATAGTAAAATCAGTTTTCCAGAGTGTTCAAGTGTGTCTTATGTGTGTGTACTTACGTGGGTGGAAGTTTATTTTTAATCTTTTGTCTATAAAAAATTTATTTTTGCATATCATGAGATGGGAATCTAACTTTGGGTTTTTTTATATGATCCACAAACTATCTCAGTGTATTCAATGGTTTATCTTTTCATCCTGAATTGAAAGTAATCATTATTTATAGAATAACTTCCTATGTTTACTTCTGTGTTTCTAGATTTTCTAATCTTTCTTCAACTATTTTCTCAATCCTTGTACTAATAACACAATATTTAATTACTGTGTCTTATATTGTGTTTTTATATATTGGGCAAATTGCAGAAAAAATAGATCAAAATATACATGAGTTCTCCAAATATTGATTGTCTTCTATGTGTCAGGCTCTGTTGTAAGTACTTCAGTGTATCTGACAACCTTACTGAACTTTAAAAATTTAAATACCTTTTAAATTGATTTTAATTTAAATTTTAATACTTTTTAAATTGATTCTTTTCAATATTTTCTTGTATTTTTTAGAGCATTTTCTCTCCTAGGTGAACATTAGAATAGTTTAAGAGCCGTAAACAGTCCTCTGAAATTTGATTGGGTTTACATTAGTTAATAGAGTAATTTTTTTTGCATTAATTTACGGAGTAAAGTTATTGAGCAAATTAGGGAAAATAAGCATGTTTATCAACTTGGATATTCACATTTAAAAAGTTGCCTTATGTTGATGTGTCCTAGTTTCCTTTTTTTTTTAAAGTGAGGATAATAGTGTTAACTGCTTCATAAAATTTCTGAGAAAATTAACAAAATCATCTATGTAAAAATCTTAGAGAATTCCTGACACATTAAAAGAACATAATAAATGTTAGTTACTATTGTTATCATTATTATTATCATTATTGTCTGTCTCTATTTTTTAGGTCTTCTTTATGTCTTTACAGTACAGTTTTATAGCTTTATTCCTAATATTTTATCGGTTTGGTTACTATTTTAATTCCATTATATTTTCTAGCTGTTTATTGCTAATACATGGAAAAATTAGATTGAAATATACATTAATTCTCCAAATGTTTATTAAGTATCCTCCATGGTCTTTTTCCATATCTTCCTCCAGTCTAGCTCTGGTGATATTGGGAAGTACCAACAGTGGAGAGACAGAGGCCAGATTCAAAAGAAGGGGTTAATATGTTATTTCTTCTTAAGGTTGATATGTTTGATTTCCAAAATTAAGCATACAAACAGTACATTTTCAATGTTGTATTGTTCATACTAATCCACCCTGGGACCAGTTTGGGTACATTGGAGAACTGACTGCCTTAAATATGTAAGTAATTATGGCCTTTAGAATCTTTGAATACTTGCTTATACGAAATATCCATTTGACCACCTGCTTGGCAAATAGCCATTGTATCTAAATGTTAGGAGGCAAGTTTGTTTTGAGATACATTGGAGAACTCGGGATACCAAAGAAGAGGATATAGCATGGTGGATTCCAACCATCTGCACAATGCTCAAGAGAGGAAGTGGCTAAGTGTTGCATACCCTACTAGAAGTTTTAGATGTGATACCTTAAATGAGAGATGTCAGTGGATAGAGCTCTGGGTAGAACGTAGCAGCTGAGGCTGTTATGAGTCTAGAAGAATATCACGTGTCCCTTGAGTGATCTATACAGGTGACTTAACAGTTCACTGGGTACCTGAGTTACATCATTAGAACTCAAAAGAAGAATATGATGACCTCCTTGATTTTTAGATTAAAAAACTTCCCAAACAAAGGTCTCCACATCAAGGTGTTTTTTGGGGGAGTAGGGGAGCTATGTTCAGGTCTAGGAAGCGGTCACACAATTGCAAGTGTGTTTATGTATGTGCATTCTTTCAAATGTCAGTGGAGCTCAAATGATTTACGCTCAGACAAACTTAGAGGGAATATTGCTGTTCTAAACATGGTTCAAGTTTTTCTTTTCTGTATTCCTTCTTTCTAGGGTGGTATCTACTGGAGCGTTACAGGCCTGATCTCACTGTGTCAAATGTATGCGGTGGAGAAAGGGGATACATCAGCAGCTGGCGTGGCTGAGCGGAAGGAAGGAGACTAAAACATATTAATCCCATTTTAAGCAACAGGCACTGTGTTAAATGCTTTCAGATACAATACCACATTTAATCCTCATAACAATCATGCAAGGGGAACATCGTTATGATTATTTTCACACATGAAGAAACTGAGGCTCAGAGAAATGAAGATTTGAGCCAGGGTCTGTTTAACTCCAAAGTCCATGGGTCAGAAGTGCCGGCTCATTCTTGAATGCCAGCTAGAACCACCAGAGATCTTAGGCCAGGTCTCCAGGAATCCTTGAGACAAGACCTGTGTAAATATTAAGGCCAAAGATGAGTCTAAATGAGTTAGACCTATCCATTTAGTGGTGGACTTCTGTCAAGATCTCCCCTGATGGGATAGTCAAAATTCTTTCCAACAGAACGAAGACCTATAGTCGTCATTGGGAATGCTGTTACCTTGCTCTTTCAGCTCAAAAATCTACCTCCTGGAACCAGGTCACACAGTGGCAGGACTTTCCATCCACAATTTCGTTTAATGAGTTGAGATCAGATGGACAGGGCTGAGGAAACTGTAGGCAGACAGAATTAGGGATAATTCTTTCCCACAATACCACACTCCATTCTTCTAGCATACCTCAAGTGCATGCCCTCGGCCAAAACAGATCTGGTGAGAGGAAGATTAACAATGATGACAAAAATAGTCCCTGACTTGATAAAACAAATATCAACTGGGTGAGGGAACAAGAACTGCCCATAACCAACCTTGGGATCTAATATGTTCTTCATTAGGACAGGATTGCACCATCTTAAGTATTTCACCTCATGCTAACTCTGAAGTTAGACCTTATACCTCTGCCCTTGAACTTAGTCAATATTTGCAAACTGTGCAAAAAAAAGAGAGAGAGGATACACATCGGTACAAGGGGTAAATGTAAGATAGTCTGGAATAACAGTTTTAGTTTTCCGTAAACTCATAATTCCCTATTTGTTGATCTTTCAGAACCGACCTTTGGAGACTAGGTTCCCCGGGCAGATGTTTTATGTAAGATTGTGTGCAGTGTGGGGGTGGGGGTGGTAAATGTTCATTGAATAAAATGTGGCTTTGTCTTGGTCTGGGCTCCCTAATTTCCTCTCAAGATAAAGATGAGCTCATTTGAACCTGTCCCTCTCCAGATCAGTAAACACTCTGCATGGGTCAAATTCCAGCCCCAGATCGTGGGCTCCTGCTCTTTGGGAGCACATTGATTTCCCTCTCCTGAGGTTCAGGGTGAGAGGTCAGGGCAGGTGGGGGTGTGGGTGGCCCAGATTTCCTCTGCCTTCCAGCTCTGCCTCCCTGCACACTCTGCCCAGGATCCGGTCCCCGAAGTTTGAGTGCCAATTGTCACTAAGCCCAGAACCAGTTTTAGCTGCTGAGGGTGCCTTTGTCACTGTCTCCTTCCAGTCTCCCATTCTGCCCTCTACCCAAACTCACAGCAAGATGTCTGTGCCCCTTGTCCAGCAAGTTAATTTCTTTTCTGATCACTTACCCCAAATCCTTGTCTTCCTAAAACAATTTCTTCTGCCTCTTTCCCCGCCTCCTATTCCACTTCTCCTTTGCCTGTGGTAGGAACTGCAAATCCATTATCACACTGAGTGACGCAAAACACAACATTATGACTTGTGTGTACTCGACGCCCTCTCTCCCGTCTCTAACGCACACACCTGCAGCCAAGCGGGAGCTTGTACCTTTTGAGGCCAGGGTGCATAGCTCACTCTCGTTTGTGTGTTCTGCTGGCTTCCTTACCAGGGGCACAGTAAGGGCTGATTTGGCCTGTTAAATTGAAATAAGAAAAAGACAAAGGAATAAGGCACCAATGTTGGCATCTAAAATGTCAGCAACAACCCTGTAGGTGCAATCATGTCTCCCACTCTTCGAGGTTCACGATGATTCTTCCCATCTGATTTCCTCTTCCTCTACCATTTACTTAGTACATGCTATACCAGGCGCTTCACACAGCACACCTCATTTATTCCCCAGTTTGAGGGGCAGGTGTTATTTTAGGAAAGAACAAACTGAGACTGCGAAAGACTGAGAAACTATAATAACAAGTCATGGACCAGGCTTCAGACACAGGTCTGTCTGACCCCATGGCCCCCAGCCATAACTGCGCTGCTGCGCCCTCCTGCTGCCTTCCGGTGGGGTCTCTGACCGCTGAGGCGAGCTGGTCCCTGCATTCTGCCCGTGGGCTAGCACAGACCAGACGGGGGGTTGCATCGATCCTGGCTGGGACCTTGTTCCCTCTCTGTCAGTGAAGGGCACATTTCCCCTGCGCCTTCATGCTTTGGTCTCTTAATGTGTATCTACAAACAAAAGTTGTGCTTGCTTGCTGAAAAACATTCAAACACTGTGGAAAAGTACAAAGCAAATGTGAAAATTGGCCCCTTACCTAAATGCTTTCTTGTGTATTTCTGCTCCTCAGCATTTATTATGGTGGTGAGTGTTCTCACACATTGCGCGCATGTGTGTGTACGTGTGCGTACGTGTGTGTACGTGTGTGTGTTGCAGATACAGATAAAGATATATCTTTATATCTTTTTAAAAATATATATATATTTAAAACACCCCTTTTTAGCCACTTTTTAAAAAACGCAAAAGTGGAGTCATGTTTATGTAAAAATATTCCTATATTTACTTTTCAAATTCAATAATACATCATGGATGACTTTCCATTTCATGACATAGCTATAGCTCAACCTCAAACTTTTAGTGGGTGCATAATATTCCATAGTCCAGGGAGTCAAAATAGAAATCTGCAGCTAAAAGCACAAATAAATCTTTGTTTTTAAAAAATGATACAATTTTTTTGTAGCTGTGCTGACCTAACAGGAAAACTGTTATTCTTGGGGTCTATTCTCCCTAAATTCAGTTCCCCCCTAAGGAGGTATAAAGTCACAGTTCATTTTAACAGTGCACTTAGTGATAACAGGAGATTTGTCTGTGATTTTCCGTTATCACATGTGATCCTGCAATGACTATCACTGAACAGGCCACATAAAATTTAGACATATTAACTGAGGTCCTCCCGCTTCAAACTCCAGTTATTTGTGACTCTTCCTCATTCAGTCAGGGGCAAGCACTGCTTCTAGAAGGATTCATAGAGGAGATGCAGGGAACAAAGAATCAAGGCTTTTTGACTTTGAATTTCTAAACAAGATCTTAACACTCAGTGTTGAGACAATTGTCTTGAAAGTCAGGGATTTTAGTTTGCCAGGGCCTGGCTTTTTTGTGTGTGATAGAAAAGAATGTTTCTAGTTTCAAAAGTTTAAGCGCCAAAGAATGAAGGCATAAAGCTTAACCCACAACGATGAACAGGGATAACAGATGAGGAAGAGCCAGCCTAGCTCACTCTCACAGGCTGCAAGACATTTGCCTGGGGCAGGAGCTGAAATGGCTAAGTCAAGGGGTATGCCATCAGACCTTGTCCCTGCAAAGGGGCCCTGTCCTTTGTGTCCTGGGCCAAGCCTGGGGCTTGGGTGGAGGTGACAGAATAACCAAGTACTTGTGGTCTTGAAGAAGAAATTTGTTTCTCTGTTCTACCTGGCACTTAGAATATAGCAGCCATGCAGAAATGCCCGGGGCCAACACAGTATTGCTGCAATAGGGTACAGAAGGCTGTACAGGCGCCAGTCGCCAGGGGGACATGGCCTTGGAGTGGCCTGACGAAAGACTCAAACTGTCCAGTGTCCAGATCACTGCAGGTAATATCAGGGGGAAGAAAAAGAATCAGTGAGGCTCTGAGGACACCTCACTGGAATGTGGTGTGAACCTCAGGCCAGCAATCCAATAGCATTGACGGCCACGTTAGCAAACACAAGCATGGTGCTTTGATGACAACTTGAAATCAGATGCCACATCACTTCCTGCTCAAGGACCAGAGAGTACCGCATTGTTTAACATCAGCCTATAACAGGAAGCCTCCCCCAGGCCACTGAACACCCAGGCCTTTAGATGCCACCCTCGGGGAAAGGAGCAGGAAGAGATGGACTCTTGTCCAAAACAACTGTGTGTACCTGAAAGTGACTAGACTGTTTTCTGCCCTCAGACCAAAGCGAAGCTTGAGTTCGACATTCAGTTGTAAGAAAAGAAAAGTCACACATTTCAACTGAACCAAAGGGGTGCCCTTGTGATTCCTCTGTGCTCATGTGTGCAAATATTTCTATGAGGTTGATTGCTAGATGTGGAGTTGGTGAGACAAAAGTCTGCGTATTTTAACAAATTTCCAAGTTCCTCTCCAAAGTGGTGGTTCTAGCTTACCCATCTGCCACCAGGACTGCTGGAGCGGACCTTCTATTCCATTCCTTGCCCAACTCTGAAGGTTACAACTCTTTTAAAATTTTTCCCAACCTGAAAAGAAAAAAGTTTTGACCGTTGACTGCGTGCGAGCTTTGGCCACAAGCTCTACTCAAGTTCTCTTTCTCCTTTGGAGCCCACGTAGGAGGGAAGAGAGAAGGGATTCAGAAGAACTGCAGGCTGAGTGTCATGGCTGTACTGTGGTTGGTTCTACTTCATGTGTATTTAGAAAATTAAAATTATTAAAATTAAAATGCTGAAAATAAGAAGACACATTACATCTATCATTTCTGCCACAAAGTCCTGCTGCCTACAATGGCACCTCTCAAAAGCTTCATCAAATTGCCTTCGATCAGTGCTGCCTGACTCAACACTTAGCTCATCCTTTCCTCTTAGAATATAAACAAACAGGCTTAAATTTTAAGTCAATATTCCAGAAAATAAAAATGTCATAATTCCTTTTATTATAGAATGAACAGCTTATCTTTAATTGACATTACCTTTCTGGAGTTCTTTTGTTTTTTCTTCTTCTTTGTTTAATTGTTGAGGGAAATCCCTAAAGCCACACTGGATGAATCTGGCTTTTTCCAAAAACTCCGAGTTCCAAAAAGACATGTTAAAGTAAAACATAGCCACCGAGTTAACAATCTGGCAAACTGAAATGGCTGAAAGAACAAAAGCTATTTGGCCCTAGTAAAAGAAAAAAAAAAAAAAAAAAAGAATGCAATAGCACATAGTGATTGAGTTAGCTGACAGCCCTAACAAGACATATTTGTTTCTACTATCATTAAAAGGTAGAAAAAGTAAATCAATATATCAAAAAACCTTTTCCTGCATTTCAGCTAGGAGCAAATCCAGGTCTTTCTTCATATAAGTTTGTCACAAGTAATGAGTCCTGTTTTTTTGTAGTATAACATTCTTTTTACCATATTGCTGGACTCGATTTGCTTATTTTTTTTTGTATTTTTATTAATATAGGCGGACTTCATAGTAGAATTCACCCATAAAACTATCAAGGCCAGGTGCCTTTGCGGGGAGGACAGAAGATTTTGTTTTGGTTTTGGAGAACTTTTAAAATTTTGTCTATGGCCTTAATGCTTTTAAAAGTTTCTTTTATTTCTGGATTAAATTTTGATAACCTCCGTTTTTTTTAGAAATGTATCCACTTCACTGACAGTTTTCAAATATATAACCATAGTGTTGATTCTAACAAATCTTGGATGCTGAGTGAAGACAAGACATAAGTAATACTCAGTTAGTAATCTATATACTGTTTATGTTTTTTCCTAGAATATAGATGCCTACACTTAAATGCACATGCCTATACCATGCTTGGATATATGCACATTTACCCTCCTTTGTGTCAGACTTTGAGACTCTTGCTCAATCTTGTGTCAGTTGCTGAGCTACGAAGGGGAATTTAGGAAACACATTTCTTTTTCCAGTTACCAAGGATTTTCCAGTTGTGACTAATCAGAAATGTGACCATTGATTTTTGGAATTATTTCCTAACAGGTCAAAGGGAACAATAATGACAAGAAATCCATAGCTCCAATTTTCATGGTCTAGAGCTACTCACACCAAGGAATATTCATCCAATAGCAGCAAAACACAGAATACTATTTGCATCAGCACTGGGGGAAAACCCAGTGCTTTCTATACTGGCAGATTTATTTGCAGAGACACAGGCATTTTTTTCCAGGGTGGCTGCCAAACTATCTCCTGAGCCTGTCTAGCTAGCACCTGGGATACTCAGCAGGGGCTTTGCAAATAATACCCTCCCCTTTGCCAGGATTGAGGCAGCCTGAGCGATTCTGTTTCAGTATGCTGTGGCACCTTAATTTTTCTAAGCTGCTCCACTCCTATTCTGGGGCCTCCCCAAGCATGGCTGGGTGAAGGTGTGGCCACAGCAGCTACATGCCTGAGGCTGGGGACAGAGGCCTGGGGAAATGACAGGAGTGGAACAGAAGCTTTCAGTTCCTGCAGTACTTCTGTGCTCTTCAGAATCTTTATGTCCTGGGAAGTTGGGATGGGGCTGGGTGTAGTTCTTATATCACAACTGAAAACAACATGGCAAGGTGAAAAAAACCACTGATGGGGAGAGAAGAAAGAAAACTAGCGATGATTAGGTACAAACCATGTGCCAGGCTCTGTGCTGTTTCCATGGTATAAAGATAATCTCTTTGTTAAAGGCTTGAAAGAATTCACATTTATTACTATTTTAATTTGCATATGCATCTTTAAAGATCTCTTACCCTACTGAATAAGAATATTGAGTTGCATTTAGCAGAGAATTTCTTTCTTTAAATGAAGGTTCTATAGAACTTATTTATTACTTAATTTAAAACATTCGTATATACAGATCTGTTTTATCATACCCAATGAGATCACTGGTGTTTTAATCAGAGAACTCCTTTTATTAAGCAAATATTTTATTATACCCCAATATAAAGATGAAACTCCTTTTGTTAAAGGAGGTCCCAGTCTGGTGGCCCCTGAGATAATACCACCTTACTCTGGTGATCTAGGGAATAAAAGCCACTGAATTAGATTATCTCTAAAATTTCTTCAGTGCTAATCATTTTTCTTTGTAACCAGGAAAATAAACCAGTCTCTAGTGGAAAGAAACAAAAGAGAGAGAGAAAGAAAGAAAGTAAGAAAGAAAAACAAAGAAAGAAAGGAAGGAAGCAAGGAATACAGTGTGCAGAAATACATTTTTACTGGTTTCATATTAGGTCTGATGTCACCTGAATGTGAGTGATTAGGGACTTGGGGCCTTCCCCACCAAATATAAGACCAGGTCTTCTGGATGGTTTGACCTGTGGCTGCGCCTTGTCTGAAGGCAGTATGGTCTATCAAGGTATTTCTGCCTCCCAGGCTTCCTTCCTCTCCCTCTCCAGGACTCGTTTCTTGTCCATGATCATAGAGTTCTTCTAAATCTTCCCAAAATCGATCCTAAGAACTCACAGAAGGAGGTACACTTCTCTACTGGAGACTGGTCTCACTCTGTCGCCTGGGCTGGGGTGCAATGACATCATCATAGCTCACTGCAACCTCAAAATTCTAGGCTCAAGCAGTCCTTTTTCCTTAGTCTCTCGAGCAGCTGGGACTACAGGCACATGTCACCATACCCTGCTGATTTTTAATAAAATTTTTTGTAGAGATGGGGTCTTGCCACATTGCCCAGGCTGGTCTCAAACTCCTCAGCCTCCCGAAATTCTGGGATTGCAGCCACGAGCCACTGCTTTTTTTTATGCCTATATTTGTCAAGAGAAACATGTCAAGTCAGTGATATCTTAATGTTAGCTTGACTCAATGGCTCATCACTGGGAACAGAGGGAGGGCTGGGGCAACCCAAGACCACTAGATGCTTGGCAAGGAGCAGAGACACTTACTGAAGGGAAAGCAAATCAGAAACAGAGAGAGGAGGATCCCGAG
Organism: Avahi laniger; assembly: GCA_963575035.1. NCBI lineage: Eukaryota > Metazoa > Chordata > Mammalia > Primates > Indriidae > Avahi > Avahi laniger. The sequence goes on from CAUYSK010093575.1 coordinate 22,551, forward strand.
TCACACTTGGCCAGTTTCAGAATTTTGCCCTTGTCTTGCCCTGCAATTTAAATTGGCTTTCTGATGAGAAGCATCATTTTTTTTTGGCATGTAGGAATTCTTCGGTGGCTGCACCAATGCTAAACAATCCCTTAGCCTTTATAATTCTTTTAATTCTCCTGGGACATTCAAAGATTAAGTGACTTGTTTAGGTTTCCCTGAGTAGGCCTTGTAAAGATTTTTAGAATTGAATTGATTGGCGGTAGGTCTTCTGACACCCAAAGCAATGCTCTCTTAATGGCTTTTCCTGTGATTTCCAAAGCTATCCTTCATGTTTTTACGCCAGTGTAAAGCATCCCTCCAAAAGCTTATGAGGGGTTACAGCACCATTTATTTCTTTAGTAATCTTTCATAATTTTGCTTAATTATCATGTCAGTTTTCTAAAATTGGATCAGCTGTTTTCCTTTATACATGCTTCTCTTGTATTTTATACTTTTTAAAAAACAGAAGTGATCCCCAGAATTTAGCAACACGGCAAACATTCGATGTGTTTCCATGACTTTTATCCAGGGGCATCTATATCTCACCTTAGCGTGTGTTAATAAATTGTGAATAGGTGCTGATTTTTAGCTGTTAGTTTTTTTTTTTTTTTTTT
>CAUYSK010093576.1:0-52702 GCA_963575035.1 Avahi laniger
GGGGCTGGCATGCTGGTGCTTTGTCCTCAAGAAGCTCCCAATTTACTGGTGGCAGCAGCTTTTGGGCTCATGAGGGTAGAAAGGCTCTCCTGCAGCTCGGGAGACTGCTGACTTCCAGACATGTGAGGAAGGGGGAATCAAACCGCTCCATGTACCCTTTTTGCTGGACAACAAGCCTCTCCAGGGTTGTCCTCTGATATCTCGCTCCTTCTTCTTCTGCTTTGCACCTTTTTCCCATGGAAGCTCTTGCTCCCATGGAGGCACTTTTCCCTTGGAATTATTCCCGATCTATGATTGTTTGTTTTTTCTTTTTCATCTGAAACTTTTCCTTCTTTCTGAGATAGATGATCTGGCAGTTGGTGCCTCTGGCCAGCCGTCTTGTCTGTTGCCGGGAATATCTTTATTCTTAATGCACTGGTTTTTCTCGGGGTTGCTGATATGCCACTATATAAAAGAAAACCTTATTCCTTACATGGGAGAATATTATTTAATTTAATTCAGTTAATTAATTAATTTATTTTGCTGATAGCTCTGATCTGAGAAAGAGATAATATTTTTAAACAAGTATTTATTGAGTTGATATTTTAGCTAAATGCCTTATTTTAGAAGATAATTCAGAAGTCATCTTGTTAGTATTTTCCTTAAATAAATTGATATTTGTATGTTTTAAAAAATTTCTTGGATGATATACCGCTTATTGTAGCTCCTTTTCATGAATAATGTATTTGAGCAAGTTATTTTAAAAATTTTAACACATACCTTTCCTGGTGCCTTTCATAGAATGATTTTTCTACATTTATTTCTTAAGCGAACATTTTTTTGGTACATGATACTTCTAAAAGAGTGAGTTGTCTTTCACCAATATTAATGAAATTAAAAGGCTTTATCTTGGAGAAACTAGATGTGATATTTATCTTAAATACCTTTGTTACTGAATAGCGTCATTTGGACTTTTAACATGTAATACATATTTGAGAATTTGGAAAATACTTAAATAAAGAAGAAAATAAAAAGTGCTCAAAATTTTACCACAGTTAAGATTTGGGTGTATCTCCATTCCAGATACCTACATGTGCCCCGCTGCACACCTCTTTAAAAACAACACAACAAACCCACACAGATATACAATTTCGTGTTTAATTAGTACTTTGTATAAGTACTACTTTCTGGGTAAAAAATTGTACTGTATTTTTATCAATAAATGTTTGCATTCTGCAAAGAAAGTGCCCATTCAAGATTATTTGTGTGTGTGTGTGTGTGTGTGTGTTTTTAAATAGTGTTATATATATTGAAGTGATTGTCATATTTTTAATTTTCTTTTCTTGATATGTAACTCTCCATATCCATGGATTCTGCTCTGCAACTTCTTCTCATGGGAGCTTTTGTGGTTTCTGGCACTTTTCCCTCGGCATTACACCCAATCTATGATTGTTTGTTTGTTTTTTCTTCTTGTTTGTGCATCCATGGATTCAACCAACTGTGGATCAAAAATATTTGAAAAAAAAGGGATAGTTGCATCTGTATTGAACATGCACAGACTTTTTTCTTGTCATTATTCTCTAAATACTATAACAAATATTTACATAGCATTTACATTGTATTAGGTATGATAAGTAAACTGAGATGATTTAAAGTATATGGGAGGACATGCATAGGTTATGTGCAAATACTACACCATTTTTTGTAAGGAACTTGAGCATCCATGGACTTTGGTATTCATTGGGGTTCCTGGAACCAATCCTCTTTGGATACTGAGGGATGACAGTTGAAATTGATTATCCATCTTGTTCCAAGAACTATAGACATTGAAAATCATTGTTTCTGAGGTTTACTTTACCATTCCTTAGATTACCATTTCAGCTTATTTGCAGAATCTAGAATCCGCAAATGATTTTAACCTTTTTGGTAGAAATAGCAACTTACAAGATATGGTCAGTATTAAATGCAGTTTGATTGCTGTTGATGAAGTTAATGTACTGTTGTTGTGTCCTTTCTCCCAAAGAGAGAAAGGTGGAATCTGATTTTTTTTTTTCTATCATTCTTTATAACTCTGACTCAGACCTATATACTTAACCTTTTAAAAAAGAAAATTCCTGGCTGGAAGTGCTCAAAAAATATTTGTTGAATGAATGAATTTATCAGTCTTAATTGTGTAAGATTTGAGGCCTACATTTGTTATTAATATTAGTCCTTTGTTGCTTTTGCTTTTACTCATTTTTATAAGATTATAGGATTATAAGATTATAATGGGATAAAATGGTAAAATACTTTAAAAATTTTATGAACATTGCAAAAGAAATATGGTACTACTGTAGAAGTTGAACTTTAGGATGGCAGGCAGAATTCCTATACAGTTAAAAGTGTTAATCACTTAAACTATTGATGTTGCTTTTGGAAGGCAGTTTAGGGTAATCATTGATTCATAGATACAAGTGTGGCTATTGGAAGTTTGAGGACTTCTTGTTTTTGAATGTGATAGACTGTGCATACAAGAAAAGGTGGCAGAATATATAAATAAAACAAAAATAGGAAAATGAGGAGAGTCCCCACATTTTAACAAATTCTGTTGAAGGGAGTGCTCTCGTTTCAAGTAAGTTACAAGTATTATATTCCTAGACTAATATAGTTCAATGGACAATTTGAATTCACTTTATCTAAAGTGAAGGATTTGTTAATATTCAGAGCAGTCTCTTTACTTGTACTTCCCACTGTGAGGTATTGAAAATATGACTTTTGTTTAATCCTTCACATTTCACCTTGTTTTTGTTGTTCAACCCATGGGTGGGCCGAGGGATGTGGAGAATTTTTTGTGCTTCAAGGTCACCTGTTTGAGATGGTCTGCTGCTTCTTTTGGAATCAAGGAGCAGAATAACTTTTGGAAAAGTGTGAGATTTAGAGTACTACTCCACATTTGGGGGAAGAATATGAGCCATACATGCATATTTTTAGTCACTAGAGAGATCTAATACTAATAGAATAGATAGGATCATTTAAGCATTCATTCTGGGAATTCTTTACCACTTTTTATACTACTACAACACAGAGTAAAAGCTCTGGAACCTCTGTAAATTATGTTACCATGTAGGCTTATTGCTAAAACCAGTATTTGCTTTATTGTATGGTTAAGTATGGAGCCCTCGGAAGCTGAGGTAAGTGAAAAGAGGAATTGAAGACTTCGGCTAAAACCTTGTTTGTGACTGTTCATTGGGAAGATTTAGATGCATCATCATTTTAGTAATTATCTTAGCATCCATTCATTACAATATTTCATAGTATATTTTGAAGGTGGTAAACATATATAAATAAATATGGCTCATTTTGTGAACTTAAATTAGTTCAACATCTTTATTACCATTTTAAATGCCAGAGTTGAGAGAAGCAAAGCAAGAATATTTGAAAGATGACTCTTTTATTTTTTTATGTAAAGGAAAAGAATCCTTTCTTAGTGAAGTTGCCATTCCTCATTATGGATACTCTAGCCAGGCACATACACATAAATTCATTGTGTTTGATTCTTTTCTTTCTTTACTATTTGAAAGGAAGTTATTGATAGCAAGGAACTAGTCAAAATAATGTCAGGAGACAATCTCCTTAAAAAGTCCTCAACTCAGAATTCTAGTCCTAGCTCTGTCACTTCATAGCTACATGATTTTAGGAAAGTTTTTGAACCCCACCGTATATATTAATTTGTAAAGGTATTGCAAAAACCTGTCAGGCCTGCTTTATAAGGTTATTTTGGAGGATCAAATGAAGTAATATATATATATATAATGGAGTTTATAAACTAAAAAGCTATATAAATGTGAAGAATCATTATTGATAGTGATAAATAACATCTAAGTTCCCTAAGAGAAGAATAACTCATTTTTCATATCTGGCACAGAAGAGATTCTGGCTGTATTAGGGGGTAGGGAGAAATTTACATAATAATAAAATATTCTTTGCTCTATGGAATAAAATTTTCCTTAGGGTAATTTGTTAAAGGATACAAAATTATAGCTAGATAAGTGGAATACCGCTGTAGAATGTTGATAATATATTTTAGAGTTTCAAATAGCTAGAAGACAGGATATTGAACATTCCTAACACAAGGAAATGATAAATGTTTGACATGATGGATTTGCTAATTCTCTGATCATTATATATTATATGTATCAAACCATCACTATGTACCCCATGAATATGTATAATTATTATTTGTCAATTAAAAAAAAATTCTCTTGACAAATGGTATATATGCTATATCTAAATAATACCCAAACATAACTAGCTAAAAAGGCAGTTTCTTTGAAGGAAATCTTATCTTTTTATTAAATGTTATCTGAGAATGTCTTCAAAGAAAATTTTCTATAATAATGAAATTGATTCCGTCTGACACTGAGAGTGTTAGTTTCTAGCCACACCTCTGATGTGTTTTTATAATGGGAGAGGTTATGAATTAAGGACATCAAGTTATTTATTGTCTCTACTGGGTGGTCCCTGTCTTCTAGCCTTCATTCTAAGGATGCCCAGATCTTAGTTGCAGCTCCTAAATCATAGTTCTCTGCTGGTCTCTAGTGTTTATACTTACTCTTGAACTTTATCTGTGTAAGTTAGAAAACACACCTCATATTTGAACTTAAGTTTCTGTGAAGTGATGTGATGCCCTATTATTAATTCCAAAGTTAAAAGTCGTGTGTAATTAATTTACCTTTTATGGATACTTTTAGCAATATTTTCTTTCTTAGACTTGATGAGAGTCTTTAGGCTGTAATTAGAGTTAGGATGATGTATATTTACCATATACAGTTGTTTACCCACCCTTTAATGTGTGAATGATACAAATTTTGTCATGTAATATCTAAATAACTGATAGATGCTCAGGCTATATATACTTTATCTGCCAAAGAAAATGTGGTCATGGAAAGGTGAGTGTAGATTTAAGAATTAGGAGAGAAGGACATCAGAATGCAGTTGAAATCTTTGCCTAATGGTATTTCCATTTTTATTCTTTTAGGTAAGCAGAATTTTATATAGTTTCTGTACAGCATTCAAACGTTCTTCCAGACAAGTGTCTGATGTTAAAGACTCAATTATTCCTACCCCTGACAGTGATGTGTTTACCTTCAGTGTCTCCTTGGAGGTAAAAGAAGATGATGGAAAAGGAAATTTTAGGTGAGCTATTTGGAAAGAATAAAAATTAGCATTGTGTCTGAAATACAATATTGACTAATATAAAGTTTCTAGAAACTATATAGTGTTGGCTTTAAGCTGATAAATATTTGGCTGGTGAATGAATAGGTTTCACTGTTCTCATGCTTTTCAGATATTTAAATGATTTTCTTAATGATTTAAAAAATACTGATATTTATTATAGAAAATTTAGTAAGATAACAAAAGTAGAATAAAAAGCTATAATCTTATCAGCTGCAATCACTTTTAACATTTCCTTTATTCTCTTTGTTTATTTCTAGGATACTTTTTACACAATTGTATATATACATTTTTTTCTCCTTATAATAATTTTTTCATTAAAATATTCTTAAAATTATTTTTAATGGTTACTGATAATATATAATTTGACCATAATTTAGTTAACTGTTCCTTCTATTGTACATTTAGAATATTTTTCTCTAGTTCAAAAATAGTTAATAGGAAATAATTATACTGTTTAATAATCATCTATGAGCCTTAACTATGCTTTTAATCCGAACAATAATTGCTAGATAGGTATTTTATCTGTATTTTACAGGTAGAGAAATTGAGTCTCAGGTCAAATAAGTTGCTCAGGTTATTTTTGCTTTTTAGATAAGACAACCCATATTTTAGACATTTATTGTTTTAATGAATTAATTCATGAGAATAGTCAGTCTTGCCTAGGCTAAAATTTGCCCCTGATCTATATCTCGTTGTCCATCTTTTATTTATATGTACTTGGATTTGTCACGGTTATCCCAGATTCTAGGTATCTGAAAGTAAGCTGTTTTTGCTTTCTTTGCCTTGGGTTCTGCTGTGTTACAGGCACTCATGACCACCCACCCAGCTGATCCAGAAATGTGACAATCTTAAAAAAAATTAAATAAGCCTTATTTAATTTTTAATTTGTTTTAAAAACTAAAATTTGAAATTATATCATGTCTTTTACAATTTTTTATGTTATTTTTTTAGAATTAAGGATCTCACTCTGTTCCCCAGGCTGGAGTGCAGTGGTGTAATCATAGCTCACTACAGCCTTGAACTCCTGGGCTCAAGTGATCCTCCTACTTCAACCTACCAAGTAGCTGACCACCATGCCCGGCTAAATTTTTTCCATATTTTTTAGAGATGAATTCTCTTTCTTTTTCTTTTCTTTTCTTTTTTTTTTTTTTTTTTTGAGACAGAGTCCCTGTCACCAGGCTGGGTTTCAAACTCCTGGTCTAAAGCAATCCTCTGCATCACTGGGATTACAGGCCTGAGCCACGGGACCCAGCTCCATATCATGTCAATTTTAAGATCTTGGTTTTAACCTTGATTAGGAGATTAAAATAAGGTTCTTGTAAATCCAATTTAAAAATTGATAGCATCTTTGTTTTGCTGACTATAAAATTTATAGTTTGCTACCTATGGCAAGGTTAGAGTTTAGTACATCTTAAGAGTGTTGTTGCTTAAAGACTTTTTGTTTTGTTCTAACCTTGGAATAGGTTATTTCATCATTTATTGGATTATTATGTTGGTAATTCCTGTTCTCTTTGATATTTCAGTCCTGTGCCTAAGGATAGAGATAAGTTTTATTTCAAATTAAAGCAAGGAATAGAGAAGAAGGTTGTGATTACAGTGCAGCAACTTACTAACAAAGAATTAGCTATTGAAAGGTAAGCAGCTTGCTTCTAAATGCTACCAATGTATCACTACAATATATTGACATTGTGTTTTAAGAGATATACTGTTGAATCCCAGTTCAGTTTTTCTAATTAAAAATGAGGATGAAAATAATACAATAATTTTTTTGCCAAGTTAAATGTAACTAACTCAAAATCTCAGTTAATGGGGGCAATAAACATGAAATGACTTATTTTTTCAGTAATCACTGCTTCAACCCTGTTTGTTCACATCCCTTTTTCCTGCTGTTCTTTATTTACATGTAGCATCAATACCTTAACTTTTCATTCATTTTGGATTATTTTTCTGCTTAGCAACTGGAATTTCAAAAGCTTTAAAAGATAGATGCATATCTTTTAAATATATAAATACATACCGTGTGTATGTGTGTGTCAATTCACAGAAAGCTATTCAGAAAACAAAAGAACTTGTAGGACAAAAGACACTATAAACAAAGTAATAAGAATTCTGGAAAAATATTTGTAACGTAGATGACAGATGAAATGTTAATGTCTATAATATACATGCATTTCTTAACAATTGGCAGGAAAAAAGAAGGAGAACAACAGACAAGTGTATGAATAGACAAATCACAGGAAAGCAGTTCAGATGACTAGGAAACATATGTAAAAATGTCCTAATTCACAAATAGGGAAGTGCAAATTGAAGTAACCTTAAGATATCGGATTGCAAAAATATGTGGCAATGGTGGGGATATGGCAACAGGGTATTCTTATATTGTTAATGGAAATGTTAAGTATGTGTACACCCTTTTTGAAAACCAATTTGGCAACATCTATGAAAATAAAATAATTGGAAACATCAGTCTTATTTTAGGGAATCTATGCTACTAGAAATAAAAGTATCATTACTGTAGGGACCAAGACCCTTGGCCCCATAAAGGTTTACTGAAAAATCACTGACATGAGGCAGATTGATTAATAGGAGAAAAGGCATACAAATTTATTTAATGTGTATACACAGGAGCCTTCAGAATGAAGACACAGAGGAAATTGTCCACTTTTATGTTTAGTTTCAATAAAGTATGAACAGCTGTGTATAAATCTGATTGAACAAAAAGGTTATGATCTAATGTTAATAGACTGTGTGGGGAAACTCAGCCAGGCCTGTTTTTTAGATTTCTTTTTGGCCCGAGTGTGTATTCCTTCCTTCTGGGTGTGGGGCAGGACCCTCACAGGAATGGGGGGAGGGTGTTTTATGACCCACAGTCAAACAAGGTAGGGTCAAATAATTTCTTTACGGCCAATTTTTACACGGAATAATTTTAGGTTTTATGGCTGGCTTTGGGAAAAGGGATTCTGGCTTTTATGACCTGCCATAGGGAAGAGAGATTTTAGTTTCTATGGCTAGCCTCAGGGGAGAATGGGACTGAGAGGGAAGAGGACTACAGAAGGTCAGAGAAAAACTTTTGCTTCTGAGGCCTTTCTTCTGGGGTACTGTTTTCTGAGCTTCGACATTATCTAAGGACATTTATTATACAGCATTGTTTGTAGGGGCAAAAACTAGAAATAAAAATGCCTGTTCACTTGGTTTCAAGGACTGGGAGAAATTGGTGATGATGAAGAGAAAGAAAGCCCCTTCTGCAAGACTGCTGTATCCTGTGACCATTCCTCTCTCTCCCTTCCACAGTCTCTAGACTTGGATGAGGGTGGGGGCCATGGAGGTGCTGGTTGATGGCACCATGGCCACCTCTGTCCCTCCTAAATCTAGGAGGTTCCTGACCCCCAATTATCTGCAGCTTTCTTTAGCTTCACTTTGTTCCCATTTTTTATATCCTGCCAGGATTCAGGTAACAGAAAAAGTACTATTCAGTATCTTGGCCAAGTGATGCATGCATGTATTTTTAATTGTTTACAAAGCTTGGCCATATATAAAAACCATATTTCATCAATTTTAGGGTGCATATGTTTTCATATTTAACATCTCTGAAATTATGATATGTTTTACCACTGATAGCATCTTATAATTGTCACCTTTTTTTCTTTCTTGGTGTAAAACTAATGGTGAGTCTTAAAATTGATGAAAAATACCTGAAAAGAAAAGGTACTTTTGATGTTGAATATTACAGTTCTAAAAGAATAAGATTAGATTTTACAATATTATAGTTCTAAAAGGATATGATTATATTTTACATATAGCAACCTTTTTTTTTTTTGGTTAACATTAGATATAGCAATGTTCTAAATTTTTATTTGGAAGTAATTTCAAACTTATGGAAGAGTTTAAAAAATAAAATTAGTACAGAGAACTCCTGTATATTCTTTTCTCAAATTCATTTATTGGTAACATTTTACTCCATTCATTTTGCATTCATATTCTCTTTTTCTTTCTCACTCTCTCCCCTTCCCTCTGCCTCCCTCCCCTTCCTCCTCTACCGTCTCCTCTCCCTCTTCTTCTTCCTCACCCTCTCCCTGTACACACAAAAAATTGTTTTTCTGAATAATTTAAGTTATATACATCATGACCCTTTACCCCTAAATACTTCAGTGTGTATTTCCTAAGAATAGGAATATCTCTTATATAATCACAGTGTACTTACTGACTTCAGTGAATTTAGCATTCATGCAGTACTTCTTATCTAACCTACTGTTTTGTTTTCCAGTTTTGTCAGTTTACCCAATAACATCCTTCCCCACCACCCCCCCAGTTCACTCTAGGATCAGATACAGCATTTAATGCCATATGTCTGTAGCCTTCTTTAATCTGGAACTTTTGCACAGCCTATTCTTGTCTCATAAGACATGGGCATTTTTGAAGAATACATCCTTTTCCCCTCTTTTAAATATGTCATTGCTCATTTGGGGTTTTTATTTTAAGTATTTCCTTGTGATTAGCTTCAGATCGTACATTGCTGTATAGGTGCTATGTCCTTCACAAGGTATCACATCTGGAGGTGGCTTGATAACCATCTGTTTCTCTCTGATGATGTTAATTTTGATTACTTAGTCAAGATATCTGATTTCTTCACTGTATAATTAATTTTTTTCTTGTCTTACAACTAGTAAGCAGTCTTGTGAGGAGACATAGTAAGACCAGGAAAATATATCCTGCTCCTCATCAAAATTTCCTCCTTGATTTAACATTCATTCATGATTCTTCTCTGATCCAGTCTTTACTATGGTAATTGCAAAAATGATAGTTTCCTAACTCCTGCACTTTCTCTCATTTACCAATTGGTCCTTGGCATTCTGGTATAAGCCAGAGCTTTCCCTTCTCTTCCATTTATTTGTATACTTATTATTGGCAAGGACTTCTGAATTTCTTTTTCCCCTCAGTACTTTATAACTCACTATAGTACTTAATTATTTTGGTGTTCAAATTGCCCCAAAGTTAGCCAGCCAGAGCCCCCTCAAACCATGTGTCTTTATAAATGTTATTAATAATAAATATTATAAATATAATTAATAATAAATATTATTTAAAAATCTCGAAGTTTTATCATTAAATGGTATATTATGCTTAAACTATGCCTGAATATAAGGCAATCCTTTCTTTTCTCAATGAAAAGATTCAAGTTTGATCAACTTGAATATAGAAACCTTGACAAATTTTGGTGAAATAGTTCAATTAGGTCTAATTATAAATATTTTAATTGCTAACTTAAACATTTACACATACATTTTAAATATATTACAAAAATAATGTCTTAACAAATGTTACTTTTTTCCCACTCTTATATTCATAAAACAATTTTATCTAGACTCCAATAATCTTTACCATCAGTGTCTTCATCATCACTTAAGCTACTTTCTGAGTAATTTTAAGGCATTTTTCCAGAGCACATAATCTCAACTTCTGCCTTCGCTGTTTGAGGGAAACCGCCTTTTCAATCAGTATACATTACTATCATTAGAAATTTTAGCTAAGACACAAGTACACATTTGTGTACATTAGGAAAGTTGTTTTTAAAATTAATTAGAATACATAACCACTTACTATATTGCTTTTCTTTTATTTCCTTTTTTAATTGAAAAACATAGATATTTATTGTGTACAGCTGTGCTCCCCAACCCCTGGGCTGTGGACCCGTATTGGTTGCTGGCCAGTTAGGAACCGGGCCACACAGCAGGAGGTGAGCCAGGCAAGACCAGCGAAGCTTTATCTGTTCTTACAGCCGCTGCCCATCCCTGGCATCACTGCATAAGCTCCACCTCCTCTCAGATCAGCAGTAGCATTAGATTCTCATAGGAGCCCAAACCCTGTTATAAACAGCGCATGCTCGGGATCTAGGTTGCGTCCTTCTAATGAGAGTCTAATGCCTGATCTGAGATGGAGCTGAGGTGGTGATGCCAGTGCTGGGGAGCGGCTGCAAATGCAGATTATCATTAGCGGAAAGGTTTGACTGCACGATAAAAGTAATATGCTTGAGTCATCCTGAAACCATCCCTCTCCCAGTCCATGGAAAAATTGTCTTCCATGAAACTGGTCCATGGTGCCAAAAAGGAAGACTGCAGGTGTACAACATATCTTGAGATATGTATTCATTGTGGAATGGCTAAATTATATTTATTTTAATATAACTATCTTGCTGATGACAATATCTAATACTTGCAACTATGGGTTCATATATCCAATAATAATTACTGAATCCATGTTAAATATCTTTGCTTCCTTTTCGCTCATTCTGTCCAGTGATCTCCATAAACATCCAAATGGAAACTGACTAACATTTCTTCAGGATAATGAGTCTTCCCCAAACAGTGTGTTGTTCAGCATAACAGACAGAATTACCTGTGATATGGAGGATTTTGTGCATTCTCAGAATCTTTTATTTTGGAAAAATAAAGCTTTGCCTTTTATTGGGTTAAGTGTGACATTTAACGTGTTTAAATCACCAACTGTAGATGGTGGAATTTAAGGTAGTCCAGTAGGTGGCAATCTTATCAAGAGAATTCTTAGTATTTCTGAATCTTTAATACTACTGCTGACACAGTTAATTTGTAGTATAAAGACATTGATGTAAGAAAATCCTTTAAATTATATAATTTTTGCTTATCTTATGTTTACATTTTTAAAAACTTTTTATTATGTAAAATTTCCAACATACACAAAAGTGGAAAGAATAATATATTGAGCCCTGATATACCCACCACCCACGTACAATGCTATTATCATATACTGCTTTTGAAAAATACTAATTTGTATTATGAAAAAAGCCATTTCTCTGTGCATCTAGTGTTTCAAAGATTCCTCATATGTACCTGTTTGACAAATTATGTGCAATTGTCTGTCTCAACCCCTTTGAAAGCAAGTACTGTGTTGTTTATCCCAGAATCTCCAGCATTTAGCACAGTGCTTGGAACACAGAGCTTTATACTTAGCAATTTAATCCTTAGCACTTTCTCTATGCTGGGCACTGTTCTAGATGGTATTTATGAGGTATAGGTAATATTATCTTCACTCTACAGTTTAGGAAACTGAGGCACAGAGGTTACATAACTTGCCCGAGGTCATACAATTACTTTTGAACCGAATACATCTAATACTAGAACACATGCTCTTACTCTAGTGGTTTCTTTTTAAAAATTTGGCTAAATGAATAAAAAGTATATAAAATTTTATATAGTTAGAACATTGGCTAAATTCATTGTAATATGGAATGAGTAACTGAACATTGTACCTGATAAAATCTTGCCTTTTTTAGAGAATATGTAAAAACTGCTCTCATGTCTTGGCAACTTCTAATATTCTTTCTCTTTTCTCAGTTACCCATGTTGGATGTTACTTATTAATTAAGCATTATTTAAGAACTAGACATAAGAAAGAAAACAATAATAATAATGGCCAATATTTAATAAACACTGTTCAATGGCCATTGGACAATTTAATTGTTTTACCACGACATGAGGAAGGTGCTGTTATTACCTCATCTTTGCAGGTGGTGAAACAGAGATTTATTGAGGTTAAGTATGATAACTTTGGTCACTTGGCCAGAAACTGGTAGAGCTAGTATTTAAACCAAGACCATCTAATTCCTGAGTGTGTACTCTTAAAGACTGAACCCAATTAAATATTCATTACATACCAGGTCTAAAATTAATTAAACCGGTTAGAACACAAATGAATTGATATTCTTTGGTGTCTTTTCAGCAGAATTGAAATTGAGAACATACAGATGTTGGGGTAGTCAAGTGATTGCTCAAGAATTTCAAACCCACCATGTCCTGGGAGAAAAGCTGATTGATTTGTAGGTGAGAAGGCCAGCATTAACAACTGAGAGGAGAAAGCAAGATGGTTATTATCTGAAATGTGTGAGGTCTAAACCTACTTATTGAGGGGCTCCAGATGACATGTTAAAAGTGCGTGCAGATCTGTTCAGGTCAAACTCTTCCTATGTTCCTAAAACAGAAATGGTGATCATTCTGTCCCTGACCAGTTCACTTTTCCAGGGGTTTTGATATCACACATGTAGAAATATTGAAAAAGATTTTTTTGCACACTATTGTATTAATATGTATTTTTAAAGCCTTATCTGATGTTTAAAACATACTGTTACTAGCACTATGACCTTGTATCCACTCGGACACTTTTAATAGATTGTTATGCTTGATACCCAAAACGTGAGGAAAAGGAAGGGGAAAATTTTCAGTTTTTGCCATATTAGTTTTCTGACTAGTTGCTTTTTGCCAAGTATTACTTCTTATTTCATAATAAAATGATTCAGGACAAATAATACCATATACATGTAGAAAATGGACCTCTTTATAATTCCCTAACAAGAAGAGGTTCTAATGGTGGTAATTTCAGGCCTTGTGGAAGGGTAATTGGGAAGAGATTTTTGGCTGCAGGGTTTTATGTCTGTCATACCACTCTGTTCCTAGGGGCCTGCCCTCTTACCTGCTGTGCTAACCAGAATGAAGTCATAGAGCAAGCAGAATACAATGGTTAGATTTGTTACAAGCACATAACTCAGTTTGCTCTGAGTAACGTGGGCCAACACTGTTATGAAAGAAGGATTTCCGTGAGTCACTTTTATCTCACCCTAATTTTGGGGGATGCAATCATTACATATACATTAGAAAAAATATAACACATCATTAAATAAAGGCGGTGATCATATCAGATCATATAGAGCAGTAGGTTTAAGACCCATGTACTTTGATCATCTGCAGAGTAATTTAGTGATATGCCTGTTTCAGTAGCAGCTTTTGCTTCAGTTTTTAATTTGTGCTTGCTAGTTTGCTTCAGAAACCATATAATGAGATACTGAAGTGATAGGAACCATCCTCCATAAGCATGAGTGATTGACAGATACCTTTCCTTATGTTATTTTTTTGAGGAAAATATTTCCTGGCCAAGGAGTGCTGACAGAAATCACCTGGGGGCTCGTCTCACAAAATGAAAGTTTTCTGGTGTGACTTGACATGACTAAATTTGATAGATGGTAGAATTAGCAATGTTTATTCTTTTTTTGGCTAATCTAATTTGATGTCAGACCATTCGGAAGGTATTTTGTGGAATTTTCTTAGTACGTATTTTTGCCTTCACCCTAGCAAATTGTTCTAGTTTTATTTAGAAAGAAGCTAAAGTCACTGACTTGAAGTTGCCTAGATGTTAGTCTGATTTGCATGTTTTATTCTCTTATATAAATTAGTATATTTATGAATTCTTTTAGCAAAATCAAGAGTTTTAGATATTCTAATAATTTCTCTTAAAGGACATCATTCCTCCTCTTCCTGAAAATGAAAAAAAATTAGTGGAGTGACTCTGCATAGTATTTTAAAAGCTGCTCCATAAGCTTATTCATTTGTCTTTTGTGTTTTCTTTTGAAGTAGTAGAAAGATAACCCTCTTTTTCTTTAGGAAATCAGGGTATTACTTATATAAAAATACTCTCTGATAGTGATTTTACATGACAATTGGTAGAAAGCTATTGGCATTATCAGATGCTTTAGGAAGTGGATAATTGGAAGCTTTTGTCTCTTGGCCTTGGGACTGAAACTTGCGATTAGGACACAATTTTTAGCATCTTTCTGCTGCAAATCGCAGGGTGCTGGCTTCTGCTAGTACCCAGTGGAGGGAGGTGGTATCTTGGTGTATTAAGTATGTATGTTATACTATTATCTTTTCAGCATCGTATTTTAAGAAATACTTTTTTATATGAGCAATGAAAACATACATTATTTTTTGTAATGTGTTTTTATAAGTTAATTGATTCTAGGTGGTACAGCTCATTTTACAATGGACATATTTGAAACTCGGACTTAGGGGGGGAAGGGAGGCAAGGACTACATACGTAACCTAAACATCTGTACCCCCATAATATGCTGAAATAAAAAAAAAGTTTTCAGTTTAAAATAATTATAGATTCACAGGAAATTACAATAATAGTACAGGGAGGCTCCACATACACTTCCCCAGTTTCCCCCAATGGTAACATCTTACATAGCTACAATGTAATGTCACAGCTAGGAAATCGACATTGCTACAATCTGCAGCCCTCCGTTGGAGCTCTTTTTGAATCTTTTTGCTAATTACAGTGTACTCTTATACTATAATAATAATTTTTTGATTTATTGGTTTAAGAAATTTGGATTTGTAACCTGGCTGTTAAGTAACTGGAAGAGATGGGAAATTATATCTATATCTTATGCCGGTTACCAGTTTATTGCCCCTTGACTCCATAGCTACCCTTTTACCTGATCTGATTAATTGGGCTTCAAGCATTTCTTCTTTGCAGCAAGCTCACTAATAAATTGTGCCAGCAGAGGGTGCTGGAGGGACACTGCAGGAAGAAGGGGCTTCTCTTCTAATTTCTGATGTGCTGCAATTGTTTCTTGCTCTTGCTGCGAGGTCGGGGGACTTACAGTGAGGCTCTCCTTTTGCCGTTTGGTTCAACCCAGCTGTGCACACAGTCCCTTCATGAGCTCACACCTTTGGTTCTGGTTCAGTGAGGCCCTCCTAAAGTTCTCCTGACATAGGCACTGTGTGCCCCAGACCTAGCGTCAATCACCTTGCCAGTGAGCTGGCTCCAGGAGCCCTGACTTCCTTTGTTTACCTGCCTGCCAGCCTTTGCTGCCTGCACCCCAGGAGGTTGTTTCCTGCTTGCCTGTGGTCCAGCTTTTTCTGGGCAGTCCAGCAAACTTCTTTGCTATTCACTGAGCTGCTGTCATACTAACTGCAGTGAGGTCTGAAAACCAGCTTTGGAGAAAGAACCCTGCTTCCAAGTGTGCTCTTCCTTGGGGTACTCTGCCTCAGCCTCAGGGTTATAATTCTTTTTATAGTTACTCTTTTATTACAGTTAATAATTCTTCATAGTAAACTTTTCCTGCTCAAATTACGTGTTCTGTCTCGATTGGACCCTGATTGACAGCATCTGGTTGAATTGGTATCTAATGATAATAACTAGTGCCATGGGTAAAGTTTCTGATATTTTCTGTGAAAAACAAAACAAACAAAAAACAACTGGTTATTTTAGATAATCTTTTAACTGTCATAATAATGGCAAGAATAATAACTACTATTTAATGATTTCTACCACGTTTATTTTCATTCCAAGTGTTTAATGTATAGATTTTTTTTTCATACTAAAGCAAGACACCCTGCAATAGAGATTATCTTTTATTGACTTTTTTGGGGAAAAGGAGGAAGAAGCTAAAGCCTGTTATTTTGCCTTGCTAAGAAATATAAATAATGAGCAGCAACACAAAGATTTGAATCCAGGGTATCTTGCTATTCTTCCTTGAGCCTTTTCATTTGACTGTTCTGTATGACTTTTTTGGGGGGGAGTAACAGGGGAAAATATTAAGTACTATACATAGGATATGATTATTTTATTTCATTAGTAAATATTGCTTAGTTACTAATATTTTGTCCTTATTTTTAATGGCAGCATAGTTTTTTTGCTGTCCTTTTAAAGATCTTTGAGTCATTTGAACAAAAGATGGAAGAAGACCTAAAAATGTTATTTTTATATCAAAGGACTTTAGGCAATTAATTAACAAAGGTTAAATAAATCTTTCTTTTAAGTGAAATTTTATATTTGTGCTTTAAATATTGCTTTGATTTTTTCTATTTTCAATATATTTTAATAAATTTACTTATCCTTTTTATTCTTCTTTTATTTCTTTAATTTTTATTCACAAGTTTTCTTTAAGGTTTACGTGTTTAGGTGAATTATTTCATTATTCCACTCTGCTATAGGAAACTGTTATTCTTTAGATAACGGATCAAAGCTTTATATAGCTCGATTCAACTGTGTTATGTGAAATTGAGCTTCTAGGAATCTATATTATTTTACACACAGATGACATCGTTTTATATTAAAACTTCCTTTGCTTAAAATATAAACACTGAGATAAAGCTGTGTGAAAAAGAGTTAAGACAGCAGGCCTCAAATTGCTATTTCTGTGGTTCTGCTTGTAAGGTTGGCTCTTGACTGTCATCTGGAAATGTGATTTGAGAGGGTTTCTAACATTCCCAGAACTGGCAGGAGCGACTCACTGTGCCTAAACTGTTTGCACAAGCGTTGGAGTTTATGCTGAACACCTGCTTTCCTGCTGGGGATATGGAATTTTGGTAGGTGCTAGGCAGACGGTGTCTGTGTGACCAGCCCCTAGTAAAAACTTCCATGGCAGACAACATTTTATATATGTTGTCACAACTCGTTGCTGCAGGAATTAAGTATATCCTCTCTGACTCCACTGGGAGAAGACTTTTGGAAGCTTGTGCCTGGTTTTCTCCAGATTTCACCCCTTGTGCCTTTTCCCTTTGCTGATTTTGCTTTGTATGAGTTCAGTGTAATAAATCATAAGTAGAACTATATGCTGAATCCTGTGAGCCCTCCTAGAAAGTCATAGAACCTGAGGTGGTCTTGGGATCCTCAACACAAGGGCATTTTGTTGTTACTAATTTTTCTCCCAGGAATCACATTTAAAGTCATTATTTCCCTCCTTGATGTATGGTATGCATGTGTGTAGGTGTAGGTTTGTTATTTCAGGAAGTATTTGCCTAACTGAAGGCCTATTTATGAGGTATAGGATAGCTCTTTTGGATCTGTCCTTTAGAGGAGCAGTAAAATTTGTGAGTTGAGGTTATGAGATAATGCAGAATAAATATATATTTGGGTTTACTATTTTGCAAGCACATCAACCGAGAGTGTCTTTGGGACCCAGAAGTCATATTTCTTTTCCTGATGCACTTCAAGTAAAACCTTGTTCACTCTCATATACTTTGCTCCTCTTCCTCCTCCCTCCTCAGTAATAGTAAGAGGGTACCCAGAACTCCACAGTCCTCTGATAATGCTTCTCCTTCCTTGGGTTGGGCACCTTGGTTGGCCAAAACTGGAGTAAAGCAGGGTACTCTAGATCTCTGCATGGTTCTGCCAAGATCCTTCCTCCTACCCCCAACATCCAGCCTCATTGAACTAATCTATTCTGCTTTGCCTGTTTTCCTCAGGCCTTGTAGGAAGTCCATGACGCCCGGGTTTTCCATCAATGCTCAAATCCTCATCCCCACATGACTCTGTATGTCCCCTGATCTGACTCCCATCTTTCACTGCTGCCCAACTTCCTAAACCATACCCTTCTATACTCTGGAACTCACAGTCCATCATCAGGACAGTTCTTTTTATCCTCTACCTTATTTCTGTATGTTATCTTCACTTTATAAAACCTGGCTTTTGCCTGAGTCTGCTGCTGCTTTTACAGCCCTTTCAAATGACAGCTGTTTTCTCTCTCTCACCCCTTGTACCTCTGATGATGTGTAAGTATCTTTCTTGATTGTTCTTTCTTCTTCCAGACTGTTATTTTTTTTCTTCCTTAAAAACTCCTATCCTTGAAGCTCATGTTATCAGATTTTACTATCTGCTAACCTCTCCTTGCAGTTATCCATAAATCCTTGGGATTCCCATGATTCTTTGAAGATTTTAGCTCCTGGCTCACTGTCACCCTCTTTAATATTATGCTTATCTTAATTTCTGGCAATTTCAATATATATGTAGGTGATTTTTCTAAACAACTCCTTTCTATCTCAACCACCTACTTTATGGTCATACCCTGGAAGTTGCCATCACCAAAACTCCACTCTCTTTATAATCTCAATTTCAAGTATCCCATTCCCTGTTCACCACCTCTTATCTCTCTAATTCACTACTATTTTCTCAATTTCATTAATTTTTTGATTCCACTGAGACTAATAATCTATGGTCCTACCATGTTTTTACTGTCTCTCACCCACTTACCCATATTTTCACTTCTTTCCCAGCTTAGATTTTCTGAGCTTAGATTCCATTGTCTATGTTTATAGGTGATTCCTTTGTATATACTCCTACAACTCTCCTTTCTCTCTCATCTTTCTGTTCTCCTGGCATATTCCCAACTCTAGTCAATTCCAACCTTGTGCTCCTTTGCACCAACACTTGTTGTAGCTAAATACAGCTGGGGGAAAAAAAAAACACCAAAAAACATGTAATCATGCTGATAGTCTTTACTTCAGATTCATGTCCGTTACCTCAGGTGGGCCTCAGTGTTGCCAGAAATCCTCTTTCATTTGACCAGACAGGCTGTTCCGTTTCTCTCCTAGACTATTTCACACCTTCTCTTTAAACTTCCACCATGTTTACTGTCAGCCAATGACCTTTTCTCAGTTAAGACAATAGAAGTAGTAAGAGTAGAACTTTAGATAGTCCCATCTTCTTGTCTACCAAGTTATCTCATCTGTACTCATATATTCTGCCTTCTCTTTTATTTCTTGAGATGAAATGCCCATGCTTTTAAGGCCAGATTTCTACTTGTATACTAGACTTTATTCTATTTTGCCTTCTCAAAGACATTATTTTAGCTGTCTTTCCTCTATCACGCTTGCTCCTTAGGTTAGCTCATCCATTCTCGTGACTTTAAATATATCTATAAATAGATGACGTCCAAATTTTTATCTCTGACCTGAGGTTTCCAAACTTATATATCCAACAACTTCAGATCTTCATTTGACATCTCAAAGTTAATACGTTTAAAAATCAAACTAAAAATTCAAGTCCCAAACTTGTTCCTTCTGTCATCTCTCACAGTCTTACTAATTTGTACTTTGAATCTTCCAGTTACTCAGGTTAAAAAACTTAGAATCATCTTTGACTCCCTTCTCTCTCACTGCCCATCTAATTCTTCATTAAATCATATTAGTTCTATTTGAACTATATAAAGGAAGATAAAACTCTACAGGAAAGGGATAAAATATATAAATATATATATGAATAGATAAGAAAATATAGACTGTAGATAAAAGATAATTAGAAGAAAAATGAAAGAAGTGAAATGACAAATGAAAGAAAAAGAAACTCAGGTGAAATTACTAGTATTCTTATTTTATCAAAAAGTTTGTGAAGTTGCTTTTGCTGTAAATTTTCTCACAAAAATGAATTAATATTATTTGCTGATGTTTGGTTCAACCCTATCTAACTTTGACTTACCTTTGTGAAGGAGAAAAATGGGCCCTTGTTAACCAGCTGTAGCTATAGAGGAGAAAATTTTACTTTTCTTTATGCTTTTTGATGTTTTTGAATTGTGTTTACAAATATATTCAATTGTAAAAATACTTGTAGTTTGACATTATTTTGATGCATATACCTAGTATATACAAAAGCCCAAATAATATATCACTATCCAAATTTGTTGTATTATTCTTATTGAATGGAAAAACAAAATAATTGATTTTAAATGTTTTTAGCAGTGATTAAACCATGTTAGATTTTGAAATTTATTGTTATAGTTTTTAATATTGTATTTTTTTATCTGATTGTAGCTAAGTTCTCATTTTGTATTTGAAGAGGGTTAGTAAAAGTACTCATATTTGAGTTATGGTTCCTCATTTTGAATTTTGACCCTTTATTAATGTGGAATTAATGGGAACATTTCCCAAGGATGGTATGGAAGTAGTTGTATGTTTCTGAAGTATATTGATTGATAATTTAAAAAAATGTTGACTTAAAAATATTAACTCTTCTTTTTGTAGCCTTCCCGTAGGTTAAATTTTCTGCTGGTAGCAGATCTAAGACAATCCTGAGCATCTATTTAAATTATTTTTTCCCTAGTAATTTGTCCTAGTGTACTAGGAAATCTTTGCAGAACAAATAAAATTTCCTACTTGATGAATGAAAAGAAAGGAGTAACCAATTTTTTAATGTCTTTTGCTGATAAGTGTAAATCCTAATGGAGAGACTCCTTCCCATTACTGATGACACTGAAGTTAGTAAAATTAAATTTTTAAGATCAACAACTATGGCATTTCCTCGTCTGGGTTTGGCTCTACAGTGACCATGGAAGTTATTTAACTTCTCTGTGCTTTAGTTTCCAATTTATAAATTGTAAATAATACTTCTTGGCCGAGTGAGGTGGCTCACGCCTGTAATCCTAGCACTTTGGGAGGCTGAGGCGAGAGGATAGCTTGAGCTTAGGAGTTCGAGACCAGATGGAGTAAGAGTGAGACCCCTTCTCTATCAAAAATAGAAAAAATTAGCCAGGCGTGATGGCATGTGTCTGGAGGCCCAGCTACTCAGGAGGCTGAGGCAGGAGGATTGCTTAAGCTCAGGAGTTTGAGATTGCAGTGAGCTATGATGATGCCACTGCATTCTAGCCTGGGCGACAAGAGTGAGACTGTGTCTCAAAAAACAAAACAAAACAACGACAACAACAACAAAACTTCTTAAGATTGTTGGGAAGATTAGCTAATAACTGTAAAGTATTTGCAATAGTCCTTGACACAGAATACATGCTTAATAAATGATTGCTATTTTTACTGTTTATGGTATTATTACTACCACCGCAATCATGATTTTTACTGAGTCTATTGATGCTTTGTGAATGATAATCAGGAATAAGCAGCCTGCAGAGTCAGAGTTACGTGCCACTGTGGGAAGGCAAAATCTTTAGCAGATTTATTTACAATCTATGTATATATACAGACAGTCTTTGCGTAGTCACGATGTACATGAATTTCTGGTACCATGTTTTAGTTAAATAACACCATTCTCACAACCACGTGGTTCAAATTTCTGTTACCATAGTCTATTAACTGTAATTGCATGAAGTACAAACTTTGATTTTAGCTCTTCAGTGTAGAAGTTACTACATGAATGCATGATTAGTGGCCAATAAATCATTTTACTTTCAAAATCTGTTGGGGATTGGTCACAGTGCATTTGTTGTTCAGTTCATTCACAAACAGCAAAGTACGTGTTGTGTCATCTCCTTGTCCCAGTGGTAAATCCATGTGACATTTTACAAAAATGGATAATAGAAAGAGGAAATTGGCTAACAAAGATAAAAGTACAGCAAAGAAATGAGAAGCGATAAATGCTGAAAATGAAATTGCATGTGATTTTAGAAGATCTGAAAATAACGACAGCAGAATGAAGATAGGATGAGACGTAGGCTTGCACGAAGCTGTGATGTGAACCGTATTGAAAAAGTCTGATGAATTTAAAAAAACATGATAAAATCATTCCAACTTCTTTAAGTTTCACTAGGAACAGAAAGCCATTTATGGTTGAAATGGAGAATTTACTTCTACTTTGGATTGAAGACTATACAAGAAAAACTCCAGTCAGTTTTGCTAGCATTCAAGCCAAAGTATTGAAGTTAGTTGCACATTGAAAGGAAATAATATTAATAATTACAGGGCGACTGGTGATCATGCAATTTTTTTTAGCTTAATTTTGGAAGAAATATAAACATAAAGCATGCAACTGAAAACATCCAAGCATCATGGCAGACAACAACAATGAATAGTATGCTTGTAGTATGGCAAAACTTTAACTTCATTGTAGAAGTAACTTTGCAGGATTTGAATAGGATACACATGGAGCTGTAGAAGAAGTAGCTGACTGTGGGAGTGTTGAGACTGCCGCTATTAGAGGACTCTAGATAGGCAGCCAGAAGAGCTTAGTTAAGATGAACTCATCAGCATAAATAAGGAGAGTGGTTGTGATGAAAAGGATGAATGTCCCAGAGGAAATGACTCTGGCAAAAAAACTTCACATTAAAGGAACTCTTGGAGATATTTCACAACATTGAAAATAACAAAGGATAAAATATTGGTGATCCAAACTTAAAAAGGAATATGACAGTTTGCCAAGACATAAAAAAGGTCTTCATATTGTAGATTATATGAGAAGGCAGCAAGCACTGTTCAAACTATTCTTGATATGTTCTTTTCAAATAAAGTGCTTTAATTTTTAATGTTTCTAAGTGTTTTAAATGACAAAGTACTAAATAAATAATAGTTTTACTTTTTTTCTGTTTTCCTGTACATTTATATGGTAATAAGAGAGTTTTTAAAGTTTTAATGAAAAAATGTAAAGGTCACGGAACCATGATAAGTATTCCCATTGATTTATGTGATCACTCTGCGCAGTTTCAGCTTGTGTGTTATTTTTATGATTCCACACTGCCGCGCAGAGTGAGGAATGCCCGTTGTCTTTCTCTGCTTGATTCCTTTAGTAAGAGAAAAACAGTCTCAATGACTCTTGTAATAGATTTTCCTAACTATCTTTTTGCTTTAGCCTCTAGGGTAAGACTGACTGGGATTCCGATTCTTATAAAATTACTGAGTTTCAGTGTTTTACATATTGTTCTGAAAAACTACAATGGAATTATGGATTTTCTTATTTGCAGTTCTGTTCACCCCCTTCTGTCATGTCATCACTTTCTCATTTTTAATGAAAAAAGTTTAGAACAGCAAGAGACAGTGTTCTTTAACTGATGATTGATCAGATCCCCCTCCCTTTCATTTTTATCTGCAGTCTTTGTGGAGATATTTAGAATTCCTAATGCTTTAATGGACTAAAGGCAAAGGTAAAAAAGAAAAGGTAAAGTTTCCTGTTGTAGGACATTAGCATAACATCTGTTTTTCTCATTTTTTCCTGAAATTAAGTCTAAAGCAATACTAGAGATGTTGAGTTTTTGGTGTTATGAATCTAACTTGGTGTTAAAAGCTGCTTAAAGCTCTATTTTGAATAAATACTCACTAAGTATACTACGGAAGGTGGAGCTTTCTCTTAATGAGAATGGAAATTGTAATAGTAATTTATAATTTGCAACTACTTTATAGTTTACAGTACATTTTCACCATGAGTTTTTCAGTTCTACTTTATATTAACATAATGAACATGTAAGCAGGTATTTGTATTTCAAAAATGTGGACAGTGAGACTGTGAAGTTTGTGACTTGCCCAGGGTCACACAGGGAGTTCACAATCTTTTCTGCTGACAGCCTAGGGAGGTGGCAGGCTCTAAAGTAAAAGACCATACCGTGTTGTACTGATAGACTTGAGCATGAATCCCAGTCTTATAACTTAATAGCTATGTCACTTTGGTCAAATCACTTCTACTTTCTGAAATCGGTTTTATCATTGTTATATGAGGGTTGTTTTGAAATGTAAATGCAGTAATGTAGTACATCTGGCTTAAAGTTAAGACAGTCAATAAAGAGTAGTTTCTATTATGATAATTTTAATATGATAATATCATGTCATTCTTAGGAGGTTTGATTTAAAATTTTGGGTCAGTCAGTTATTTACTATATAATAAATAATGTTGGATGTGTCTCCGCTCTGCTCTGTTAGCAGTCTGTACTTTTAGGTATCATAGAACTGACCATATCAGGTCGTCATTGCCTGTTTACTTATTTTCTTCCCCGACTAGACTGTGAACTCCTTGAGAAAATAGATTGGGCAGCAGTTTGCTTTCTCCTTTATTTATAGAGTTAATGAGAGAAGGTTGACTACTTTGAACTCCCCAATGAAACACTTAATATTCACATTAGGTATTTGTGTTACTAATAACATCAATCTAATTTCTGACATATTATTCCTAATAGATCTTGCTGATCTCTGTAGGAATCCTGATGTGCTTTAATGAAGTATAATTTTGGAAATGACTAATACAGTTTGATAGAAAAAATTATGTAATTTTAGCGCTGGAAGATCTCTTAAAGTTCATGTATTATACCTCTCTTGTTAGAGAGGCGTCTGCTTTCTCTGCCTAGAAGACGAAGCAGAGGCCCAAGAGGGTTAGGTGAGTTTGTAAGGTCACACTGCTGGTTGGTGGCAGGGTTTTTATTTATAAGTCAGGAAAAGAACACTACATCAAAGTTCAAAAATAAGGTAATAAGTATTGCCACGTAAGGAATATCCAAACCTCTAAGGCTCCTTTTTCAGTAGAGTTTAATATAGGAATATTATGCTAAGAAAATATAAAATTTTATCTATTTTACAATTTATCTGGAAGTGCTTGAGAAACAAAATAATACAAAATTTTAAATTTTCAGAAAGAGCAAAAAGAAAGGTAGAGAGGATATATTCCTGACTGTTAGCATTGGTTCCTAAGGGGGCAGAGAGAAAAGGGAGAAATTATTTTTTTCCTTATACACTTAGTATTTATTGACTTATTACAATGAGTATATAATAGTTTTGTAACTTAAGAAGAACCTATAACATAGAAATGGTTCTAAACCCGTGAGAGATACAAGCTGAAGCAAAGTGTGTAGGGACATGTGAGACAAATCTGTCCTCATTAACCTGGATTTTTAGTTAGGGGAACCAAATTTTGTATCTGAAAAAGAATTAAATTTTTTATTCTTGCTTAGCAAGAATTTAAGCCAATAGTGAAAGAAATAGTGCAGTGAATTGCATGATTGATTATCATTTAATTTGCACAGACTGTTTATTATAGGAGTTCATTGGAAAGAGACACTGTGTATAGTAATCATACTGAAATTATGAATGTTAAGAGTATAATTATTTCTGTTATTCTTACTAAGCTTGTATTTGGACAGGACCGTTCACTTACCTTGTTCATGTAAGAAAAAGCCATGCTACTAGGAAAGTAAACCTTTGGAAAATAAAAAGATCAGATTAAGTTTTTACTGGTCAGCTGCCACTCTTTGAAATTTTAAAGCTCTTGTGTTTAATTCAGTTACATTCTTTACCCCTTCTGTAAGGTGCCCCGTAGCATATCTTTAAATTTTGGGAAGCTACAATAAAAACAGTCTTGTAAGTGTGGGTGTGTGTTAGCAGAGGAACGCTGTGGATAGATTGCATTGCCTCTTGAGTTACAAGACCTAATTAATAGCAATATGCTATTAATTGGGGTAAATTGCTTAACTGTAAAGTGGAATTAATAATAGCCTAACAAATTTAAAAATCTTAGATTAAGCTGAATATTAGAGCTTGTGAAAATCCTTTGCAAATAAAGTGGAGGTGTCAATAGTATTCCTAAAGCTTCTCTAGCAGTGGGAAGCACAGAGCAGCGTCTTCACTAATATAACAGCACATTTGGTAATAAAATTTATATAACTTAAACTGAGAATATAGTATTAACATGTTACTCAGCTAACATGACTGTTGAGGCCCAGAGTAATCGTTTACTTTGTGTTAATCTGGTCTGATGCAAAGAGAGAGCACAGTGTCGTCTTATTTTTAAAAACCTCCTTTTGACTTAACTATGTTAATTGATCCTGACCTATGTGTTTGGAATAAGTCTAAGGCAAATAAAATCTGTTATTTCCCTGAAAATTAATTCATATGTCACTACCTTATTTTCTTTCAATCAACAATTTGCGGCCATTTTTATGGCAGATTCTGACCATTGGTAATCTTCTGCATGCAATATAAAGATCTGGGAATTTAGATAATTTATTTCCTTGTGATTTTATTATGTGTCTCCATGAATTTTTATTTCTGGTGTTCCTAGGAAAAAAACTATAGCTCTTTGTAAGTACACAGCTCAGATTGTGTGGTTTCTATAAAAAGGCTTTTTGCTCACTGGGCTTCTATATATTCCTGATACCTTATTTCTCCTTTTTTTTTTCCCCCAATATTTTCAGATGTTTTGGAATGTTATTAAGCCCAGGTCGAAACGTGAAGAACAGTGACATGCATTTACTGGATATGGTAATGATAATCTTAAGCACCTTAACCAAGTATAGATGATAGTTATTTTATATTTAAAAGTATTTTCTATTTAAAAATTTTGTCATATTGTCAAAATTGTTTCTTTCATATGTACTATAGTAATTAAACGTGAAAACCTAAACTTAAAGTTACTTGTGAGGGAGGAATTTAGGAAAATTTCTACCAGAACAGTCATATGGAAGAAGAAAGCAAATGAAAGGATAGTGTTATGATGATGTCCATCTGTGCATCTTCTTATGGAGATGTCTGGCTTCTTAGGAAGATGTCTTTTCTTTAAGCCCAAAATATTAAGTACATAATTATAACAGACATCTCCAGCGTGAATATGGTGCCTTCCATTTATTTTAATGCGCTGCTGTTAATTTGAGTATTGTGATGGATGCTTTTGTTTTCTTTAAAGCATTTCCCTTTCTGCATTTCTTCTTTATTACTTGTTCTTAGCAAAATGTATTTACTGTGGGAGTGGTATTTATTTAAGGAATGTCCTTAAAGGTTAATATATATTCAAGAGTTGGTATTTGTATAAAAGTAGTAAGCCATCTTAACTTTTAAACAGAAATACTTTCTAATATTGCAGTTAATGAAAACATTGACTTTATGATTTAGAAATGTAGGCAATAACATTAAAATAAGGAAATAAGTATAAAGCTCCTTAGTGAATTGAGATTTTTATATTTATTACTAATAAGTACTATGTTTTCTTCCTTTCAGCTGTGTTTTGCAAATGTCAGTAAAATATCACTAATTATATCAACTTTTTCTTTGAATTGTTTCATGGTAATAGCAACATTGATTTTCTGGTAGTAATGGAATGGTCATTCAGGCTTTTGGGCATCTGTTTGTATACCAAGTGTTGTGTGAAGTGCTGGGGTTATAGAAATGAGAAAAATTTGCTCTTACCATGTATGGATTCATAATCTTGCAATGGAAACAGACTTTTTAAATATGTAACTATAGCAGTGGGTTAAGTGCTCTCTCTAGTGGTAAAATGAGCCACGGAAATATAGAGGAAGTACTGCCTGGTTAGGTCAGATAAGGGCAGCCAGTTACATTGAATGTGGAAAATTGGCTATTGATTCCTCTCTCTTCCGTCCATCTTCACCACATATCAGTCATGAATGTGGTTTTACTTAAGGCAAGCCATAGCATTTTGTAGCTCTGAAAATTTAGAAGCATTGAGTTTTTAAAAACTTTTAAGATCCTAGATCCTAATTAATCATGGTCTTTCAGAATTTAAAAGATTAAGGCGAATCACTGACAGAGGATTGTCTGTAAAAATCTAAATTCAGATTATAGGATTATAGACCTGGTGTGAAATTCTAAGGCCTCTTCATCATGTCCGTCTAACTTGCAGAGCAGTCCTCCACCTTTGTTTGAGTCCATATCAAAAACAAAGAGCGTTCATGCTCCTGGACAGAGAAGGGGCTTACCTGCACAGCAACTAGGTGGGCAAATGGGAGGGTTTATATTTGTAATTATTAACAGTTGTGATTTGTCATTACCCAGTGCTGTTAATCTTCATGGTATCTCTAAAATATGGTCATTGAGCCTCCGCTAGTCTACATCTAATTAAAAGGAACTTACTACCTTATGTTAAAGTCTAAGGGAAAGTTCTGGTTATTACAAAATTATTATTTGATAATCACCTGAAATCATATTTCTTGTAACTTTACCTGATTATTCTTAGCTCTGTGTTCTAGAGCAAGAAGTTAGTACTTCTCCTCCTTCTATGACACACCCAAATACCATGTGAACACTGGAAACAAATTTCACCTTCTTATACTTACATATTCTGACAAATTTTAAAAAAGTATACAATTACATTTAATTTAACTTCAGAATTTATGAGATTTTTCTATTTGTATTGAACAATTTTTAAGCAATATAGACTTTTCTTCCCTATGAATATTTTCTAATAAGCAGGGTGACTTGACATTTTTCTAGTTTAATAGATCTACAAATTTAGTTTAATATAAGATCTTCATAAAATGAAAGTCATACTTACCATTAATATATATGCACACTTACATATTACAGTCACGTACTGTACAATGACATATTGGTCTAAGATAGCTTGTCTATATGACAGTGGCCCTCCAAGATTATAATACCATATTTTTACTGTGCCTTTTCTATGTTTAGATACACAAATACTTACCATTTTGTTACAATTGCCTGCAGTGTTCAGTACAGCAACGTTCTGCACAGGTTTGTAGCCTCCAAGCAATAGGCTACACTGTGTAGCCAGTTGCGTAGTAGGCTACCCCATCTAGGTTTGTGTAAGTATACAGTCCAGGATATTCGTACAATGATGAAATCGCCTAGGGAAGCGTTTCTTAGAATGTATCCCTGTCATTAAGCAACACATGACTCTGTGTGTGTTTGTGTATAAATAAAATCATATATAAACAAAATTAGTTTTTTGGAGGGATACAGGTAACTCTTCCAATAAGAAGAGTATTTCTGGTCAAGATACTTGTAGTGTAGGAATAAGGAAATGAGAATTTTTGACCCACAGTTATTGGTATCTAGGAAAAGCCTAACAGCAAGGTACCAAGAAAACCAGAAAACCCAGTAGAGGCAGGTTTCTTGGAACTGGAACACAATTTAAAATCTGGAGATGGCTTAGAAAGTTTGTGGAGTTTTACAATTAGCTATTTATTAACACTAGACCAGTTGTTGGACCCACAGTTAAAAATACATTTTATTTATGATTCTTAGCAGTGGATCAAAACAAAACAAAAAAATATAAATGTAAATAAGAAAAAAACACATTTTATGTTGTCATCCAGTATACTTGTAATGTGTATGTACGTGTAAAAAAGTGAAAGTAAAAGTTTCATTAAGCAGTTCTTAATCCTTGCACCAGTGATAAAACCTCTCTTTTTCTCTTCTCCTTACTCCCTCTCCACCCCCTCTGTCCTTTTATCTCTGACCCCACTCTCTCTTCATCTCCCTCCTTTCTTTCTTGCCTCCCAGTATCTGCCTTGATTTTTTGTCTGCATGATTTATAATTTTTAAGGTTTTTTAATGTTTATTTTTTCCATTTCTTTCTTACCACTTAGCAGTTTCCAAATACTCTGCTGTTCTTTATATATTTTTTCCTACTTCATAATTCGTTATCCTATAACTTTGTCTTCTATGTGGCCTATGATGGCCTGTGTCATTAAAACCTTTTAGCTTCCACTGCTGAATGCCCACTGTCTTTGGTATTTATTTGTTAATTGAAAGAGAGATTCTGTTTGGTCTAGCTCATCTTTTTGAAATCAAGCACAGCAAAAATTCTAGTCCAGAAATGGATTGGGTTCTTTTGGATCAGAAGTCAATTCCTGTTCTGATCAGGGGCCTAGTTAGGGAGTAGAGATGGAGGAATGGGGGTGTATGTGAGTGTATGTGAGAGTGTGTGTGTGTGTGTGTGTGTGTGTGTGTGTGTGTATGAGGGCCAGAGGGAGAGGGACCTTGAACACAGGAGTGTGTTGGGGGTGCTAAGTGGATTTTTTTTACAAATGGCCTTAAGTGTGCATCATCTATGGAATGCAGGGTCCCTGTACTTAAGCTGTATAATCTGATTAGTGAAATATTACTAATATATTAGAAAAATATACACAGTGATTACCAAATGACTGATAAAATTTGATAGGGGTTCAGAGGGACATCAGTGAGGGGGTGATAATGAAAAAAAAAGAAAGTTTTCCTTTTTGTTTTAGTCTGACCCTTTTAGTACTCTCTGTTCATAATATGAGGAAATTGGTATAGAAAATTGAAGTACTGTAGATACCATTCTTTCGCATAAGCACATACTTGTATGCTTGTGTGCTGTTCTTCCATGGGACAATCTACTCCTTGTATCCCTGCACATATATATACAACCTATATAGGACATTGCTTTTGCTGTAGGAGTTGCTAGCTTTTTTAGTGAGTGTCAAGAGCTGGCTTGGTAAAAGTCTTAAAGAACGGAGGAGATGAGCAAAGAGAGAAGAAGGAGCGAGTAAGGGAGGGAGAGAGTTAATATACTTGGATATTGCTCACAAACTAAAATTAGTTTAATATTAACTTATGATTATAAGAAAGTATAGAAATATCTGCCATAGATAATATAAAATGTTAATTTGGAAGTATTAATTGCTATCAAGTAAATTAATATTTTAAGAATACATTAAAATTAGAACATTAGAAGAAAAATATTAACCTTTCCCCCAGGATTAGCTGTTAATTCAGTTTATTTGTCTTCACTTAATTCTGTATTATACTTTTAATAGAAAAAATGTATATCCTTGTGTGTGTAGGTATATGAGATTTTGACAACTAGCATAAGATCAAGTTAAATATAACTTCATAGCAATGTTATGTTTTGTGATTTAGCATGTAAGGACATGCCTTCTTTTACCAAAGAGGTACATGTCTCTAAATAGAAACTGTGTTTGAAGAAAGCTGTAGGAGAATTTAATATTTAAAGAAATGCTTTTGTAGGGTGAAAAAAATTTATGATGAAAATAAAGCCCTTGTTTGATTGTTAATCTAAATTTTAATAAATTGGATTGCTTAAAGTAAGATACAATTTAAAGTGGCAATAGTCCTGATGTATCTATTATTAGTGGTTCCTGCTTGGACTTTTATAGGAATCCATGGGAAAGAGCTATGATGGGAGAGCGTATGTTATTACTGGCATGTGGAACCCCAATGCACCGATATTTCTGGCACTAAATGAGGAAACCCCAAAAGGTGACTTTTCTTTAAAAAATCTCTTTTTATTTGCTTTAAATTTTATATTATGAACACTGTTGTCATGTTTTTAAAAAATTTTGACAGTCATTTAAAATGAAGATATTCTTTTTATTTAGAATTAAAGTTTCCTTTTTATACTTTATGCCACTATGAGAAAACCCTCACTATTCAAAAAAATCCCCCTTAAAGATATGTAAATTAATTTCATTAGATTATGTAGATAGCATTTGGGCTTTGTTTTTCATATATCACCATAGAATTGTTTTAGTTGAGGGGAATGATGGAGGAATATCAAAGATAATGATGGAAGAAACAAATTCTGGAGATTTGCATGTCTTTGATTATTATTTTAACTATTTTTAACATTATAGATTACTTGTATTTTTCATTTATTAATTATTGGTTCCAGTCTTTTGACCTTTGGGATCTTAGTAATATATATTAAAGATTTCATTTGTGGCAAATATTTTTTTCCTGGTTTTTTACCTTTTTATTTTATTTAAAATATCCAGCATTGGGCAGAATTTATAAATGTTAAATAGTCATATTTGTCATTTTTCCATTTTTTTATTCTTACTTTTTCCAGATATCTCTTAATTGTTTGTGTTTTTTTTACCCCTCTATCATCTGCCTTTAAACTAAATTTAAAGTTTTACCTGATGAGTTACATTCCTACCCTAAATGCTTTACTGTCAAACAATAATTCATGTGTAGAATATAATGGATTAATTTGTTTTATCTTTAGTTTTAATGTTATTTAGTTTATACCCACAGCAGACTTTTGGCTAAAATACAGGAAGCATTAGTGAATATTGAATGGTAATATAATATGTTAAAAACATTAAAATGATAATTATTCTCTAATTTCCTTAAAAGGAGTATTTACCTCTTCTGTAAATTGCATGTATTTGATCACATATCAAGCTGTCTAAAAATGAGGGATAAAAAGAGGGGAAAAAAAGATTACATAAAATTTAGCTTTTCATATATTAGCAATAAATAATTTTTACACCTGCAGTTTGTTATTTCTGGAGACATGTTTGTAAATACCAGCCTGTAACCTTGTTTCTTATAATTGTTCAAAAAGAAAACATAAAAATGAGAAAAATAAGCCTGTTGATAATTTTAAAGAATAAAAGATAGGAATTTGAAATATCAAATTATAAAAGTAGTTTTTACCTGTTTCTAATATAACACATAGTATAATTTCATTATTCATTTTAATATACATTTGGTCTTCAAATATAAGAAAATTCATTTATAATTTATTTGTTCTATTAAAATAAACTTTAATAATATTCTGACCCAAAATATAATGTGTTTTAAATTTAAGGGCATTTCATCTGCCACACAAAAATGTTGCCCTGATTTTTAAAATGTCCAAATGGTACCCTTGAAATTACATTTTACTTAGAGAATTCATGAATCAAATAAAGTTTGATTTTTATGGATGAAATTTAGGCCCTGAGAGATGAATTGTCTTGGATCTTTCTACTGTACTAAGATCCAGTTGAGTTTTATATTTTGTCTCTGTTATTCTCTCTTACCCCTCTGGAGTTCTCTGGACTTTAAGGTCCTCTAGGACAGATACAAGTCTAGAGAGTCTTAGGTTCTCTTGAATTGGCAGGTGTAATACTTGTATTTAGTAAGAATGCAATAAAATTTTTGTTGAATTTGATAATATTAATAGAAGTGTAGTTGACTATAAATGTTGTATAATATTTTTAAAAAAACCATTATTGAAGGTTCCTTCTTTCTGTTGGTGGGCTTGGTTATTTGGACTTTCCTTTAATTGTGAATGAAATCCATTTTAAAAATATTTAGAAAGCAATTAAGAAATTATAAAATGATATGAAATGACCAGACCATAGATTAAAAAAACCCAATGAATATCAAGCAAGGTAAATAAAATAAAATGAAATCTATGTTTCTTTTTTTTTTTTTATTTCTGGATATTATGGGGATACAGATGTTTAGGTTATGTATGTTGCCCTTGCCCCCCTCCCCCCCAAAGTCCGAATTTCAAGTGCGTCCATCCCTTGGATGGTGTGCATCGCACTCGTTGTGTATGTATATACCCGTCCCCTCCTCCCCTCTCCCCGCTGCCCGACATCCAATAGATGTTATTCTTATATGTGAAATCTATGTTTCAACCCTTCATAGGGAAACTGAAGAAAATCAATAGACACTGGCCTTGAAGATTCTAGATTCAAATTAAATGAAGTCTGTGGCCAAGTAGATGTTTTAAATAATAACTAGAATTTTGACCGGTAACACTATACTATTGTCTAAAAGTACTTTTCAGGACTCTGATTTTCTATTTGTATAAAAATCATATGTAACATATATTAATACATGTATATACATATATATGTATATATGAAAACTACACAGAACTATTTCTTTGGCGCTTTGATTAATGATTTTCCTGAAGGTTAATATATATTACAAACAATGAGGGTACTGACAAATCTCCAGGGACTGCCCTTAAAGTATACAACATGGAAATATTTATATCAATAACATATTACCTATACAAGTTTAACATAGAGAAGGTCGTGCTTCTCTTCTGATTTGACAGTTCTTCCCATGCAGCTCATCAAACAAACCTAATAATTTCTAGTATGTATTTTTATAAGATAAAAGGACAAATGTCTGTGTTTTCCACAGGTTCTCTGGAAAATCTGATAGTTTTAGAATAACATTTATTTTTATGTCAAGGATCTGATTTTGGGAATGAAAAAAGAAAACTGTCAGATTTGGACATTCGATGAAGATAGGATAATTAGTGCCTGAAATACTTAGTTACCTATTTAATCAAAGTGCTAATAGAACATTTAAAAATAAATATAGAGGGTAATATGAGTGTAAAGAACTTTAATTCTTTCATAAGTGAGGAAACTTTGTTTTCTTAAATAATCAAAGAGTAATAAAGCCAGAATAAAACCCGGAAAATTCCCGCTACAGATAAACGAGTGTACATGACTGTGGCGGTGGACATGGTGGTCACGGAGGTGGTGGAGCCTGTCCGCTTTCTCCTGGAGACGGTAGTCCGTGTGTACCCTGCAAATGAGCGATTTTGGTATTTCAGCAGGAAGACTTTCACAGAGACTTTCTTCATGAGGTTGAAACAGGTAGGACCTTTTTGTTCTTTTCATATAGTAGCACATATTTTTCTTTCTATCTTTCTTTTTGAATGCCCAGATAATTTGTGAAGTAGCAATAAATTTTCTCAGAAAATCAAATAATACTCTAAGTCAACCAAGAGAGTATTTGAGAAATCCACATCTAGGTAATATAAGCTAGAAAACCCAGCGAGTGTAACAATTATGTACTTTTTCCGTAGAAACTTGTAAAATGTGAACATACTTAATAGAAATATTGATTCTGCATATAAAACAACTTTTGTGCCTTTTATATACAATTACTTGAAACCAAAAAGGGCACAGAAATATCATATGCTTATAAAGTTATAATAAAACAATTTCCAAGAGATACCTAATTTCCACAATTATTTCTGCCTATAATACTAGATAAGCTACATTATACGTACATCTTGTTTAACTCATCAGTAAGGTTACAAAATTATTTTAATATTAAATGAACAAAATTAGGGTTTTATGACATCTTTAAATTAGGCAGTATTAGTAGATAAAATATGTAATTTTTGTTTTGTAGTAAAGGAAGAAGGTAACCGTGAAAAATAATTTGAATTCTAATAGTGTCAGTTTTTAAAAATCAGGGTAAAATGCTCTATTATGGAAGTCCTTTATATGCTGTTTTTGTTAGTACTCCCACTCTCTCAAGTTCTAAAATGCTGGCCGATTCATACACCATAATATGTGAACTGTAATGAGGTAAAAGCAAGCACCAGCACAGTGAACAAATATAGAAACCGCTTATCTATTTTCATATTAAAAAACTTGTCATGGCTCATTTAGGCTTCCTATACTAGATACTTTGAAATGATTGTGGTTTTCATCTTTCATAAAATTATTATAGCTGTGGTTTGACTCAGCTTTTATTACTGTGTGGACTCTTTTTGCAGCATATTCTAATGGAGATTATACAAGCAATATTCAAAACTTTAGTCTCCTGAGCATCTTCTAATATTTTGTTATGAGATTTTTTTCCCCTCCCTCACTCCCTCCCTACCTTTTATTTTTTGATAGCTGAGTTGTTGTGACTATCAAGGGATTCTTCATTTTGAGCCAAAAGATTATTCAGAGTTGCATAATAGTGAATAAAGGAGCTGTATAGAAAGTGGGTTGTCCTTTTTCCAGTGACAATAAATTATTATGATATAAATTCTACCCTCTAGAGATCTGAGAAAAAGTTAGCTTTTTTCCCTAGTTCTATTATTCTCGTCCTCCCTCAATTTGTATATAAATATAAAATATATAAAATGTAAAATATATAAAAATCCATCTGATATTATACATATAAAATATAGAGTAGATTTTTATTATTAAATGTTTTTTTAAGAATTGCTAATGTTGATGACTTTGAGTGGTAAGTACCATGAAAATTTTCTTAGTAATAACACATTAAAAATGCCACGAGACCACTTCATATGAATTAAAAAGATTAAATTAGATTCACTTGTAATAATCAACTCTGTTAAATGTGAGATTGATTTAAATGAATCTCAGTTATGAAGAAGATAGTTTCTAACTTTAGTGCTATAATCTATATTAAAGAAAAGTTGAAAGCAATGGAAAATAGGCTATTGACTTGTCCACATATGAAGACATACCTACCTTGAGTAGAAATAATTAAAATGAAAGATTGAAATCTAGAGAAGTTAAGTGAATTGTGAAAATTCATGTGAGTAATTATTGTGAGAGCTGAGACTACAGCTGCTTACCTTAAACCAGACTATGCTGCTATAAGGCCAGACTAGCTTCTTCCTGCAATTCCAGAGACTGGATTGGTTTGTGGTCATTGATGGTAATCTGGGGATGTTGGTTTAGACTAGACAGCATTGGTAGAAAGAAGAAATTAGGTGAACATTTAGTGCAATTAAAAGTTCCTTTGAAAATCTGGGTCCAGGTCATTGCTACTTTAAAGGATTTGGGGAGAATAAGTTAATTTCAGTTCTGAGTGATTTTGACATTAGACACTTACAGCTATTTCTTTCATTCTTCAGCTAGTTCTTTCATTGGATTTATGGAATGAACCCAGAACTAGTCCTGTGCCCATACGGAATTAGACCAGACTCCTGGGGGCAACATTAAGCTAGATGGGATTCCCTGTTCTAAATTATCTTTTTTGGAAGTTTTCCTGTTCTCAAATACAGCAGGTCTTTTGTCTGTGGGCAGTGGGAATGTATGAAAGTCTAATTTGTTCCCGATTGGTGTCCACTCAGAGCAAAATGGCGTTTTCGTTTCATTTATTTCCACTTACAGGGAGCAAGGAAAGCATTTAACAAGCGAATTGAAACTGTAGAGTTTGGGAAAATTGTCTGGAGAAAGGCATTTGACCTGAGACCTAACAGAGGAGTAGAATTAATTAGGTGGAAGTAGGAAACAGCAAGTGTAAATGCCCCGAGAGCTAGAAAGACTGGGGAGCACAATAGTTGATGATGAACAGATGCTAGGTTCCTGATCAGGTGAGACTTCGCAGTCCATGTTAAGGGTTCTTTTATAAATCAACTTTATTGAGGTATAGTTAGCACACAATAAAATGTACCCATTTTAATTGTACATTTTGATGAGCTTTGATAAATTTATACACCTGAATAAGAACCACCAAAATTAAGATATACAATATTCCCATCACTTTCGAAGGTTACCTATCCCAGCCAATCTTCCCCATTCTCAACCTCAGGCAACAACCGATCTGCTTTCTGTCATTATAGATTAGATTTGTTTCTCTTGAGTATCATATACAGCAACCGGAATCCTACACTTCTTTTGTTTAAAGGCTTCTTTTATGTAACAGTGTCTTTGAGGGTCATCCATATTGTATGTCAGTTGTTCATTCTTTTTATTGTTGGATGTTATTACTTTGTGTGGACATGCTATAATTTGTTCATTCATCTGTTGAAAATCTGAGTTTTTTTCACTTTTCAGCTAGTATGATTAAAGCTGCTGTGTATGTGTCTTTGTGTGCACATAATTTCATTTCTTTTGAGTAGATACCTAGAAATGGAATTGCTGTGTGGTATGATAAGTAGAAACTGCCAAGCAGTTTTGTTCT
Source organism: Avahi laniger (assembly GCA_963575035.1). Lineage (NCBI taxonomy): Eukaryota > Metazoa > Chordata > Mammalia > Primates > Indriidae > Avahi > Avahi laniger. Next base: position 37,689 of record CAUYSK010093576.1, read on the forward strand.
TCTTTTTCAAGATTGCTTTGGCTGTTGAGTTCCGTATGAATTTTAGGATTGCTTTTACTATTTCTGTGAAAAATGCAATTGAGATTTTGATAGGGATTGCATTAATTCTTTTGTAAATGTTTGGTGAAATTCAGCAGTGAAGCCATCAGGTCCTGGCCTTTGTAAGGAGACTTTATTACTAATTTAGTCTCCTTATTCTTTTTTCCTCTGTTCAGATTTTCTGTTTCTTCATGATTCAATCTTAGTAGCTTGTTTGTGGGAATTTATCCTTGTCTTCCAGATTAACCAATTTTTTGGCATGTAATTGTTCATAATAGTCTCTTATGATCCATTGTATTTCTGTGGTATCAGTTGTAATGTCTCCTCTTTCATTTATGATTTTATTTCAGTACTTTCTCTTTTTTTCTTGGTTAATCTAGCTAACAGTTTGTCAATTTTATCTTTTCAGAAAACCAACTGTTAGGTTTTTTTTATCTTTTCTGTTGTTTTTATATTCTCTATTTCATTTATTTCTACTCTAGTTTGTATTATTTTTTCCTTCTGCTAACTTTGGGTTTAGTTTTTGTTTTTGTCTTTTTTTTTCCTAGTTCCTTGAGATGTAAAGTTAGGTTGCTTGGAACTTTCTTTTTTCTTAATGTAGACATTTATCACTATAAACTGTCCTCTTAGAACTGCTTTTTCTGCATCCCATACGTTTTGGTGTGTTGTGTTTCTGTTTTATTTTGTCTCAGATATTTTTTGATTTCCTTTTTGACCCATTGATTACTCAGGACTATGTTCTTTAGTTTATGTATACTCTAAATTTTTGCAATTTTCCTCCTGTATTGATTTTTAGTTTTATAGTATTGTGGTCAGAAAAGATACTTGATATGATTTTAATCTTCTTGAAATTGTTAAGACTATTTTGTGTCTTAATATATGATTTATTCTAAAGAATTTCTGTGTGTGTTTATGTGAGAAGAATGTGCATTTTGCTCTTTTGTTAGACAGAATGGTCTTTATATGTCTGTTAGGTCCATTTGGTCTGTAGTGTTGTTCAAATCTGCTATTTCTTTGCTGATTTTCTATCTGCATGATCTATCAATTCTTGAGAGTGTGGTACTAAAGTGCCCTCTGTTATTGTATTGCCATTTATTTCTTATTTCAGTTCTCTTAATATTTGGTTTATATATCTAGGTGATCTCATGTTAGGTGCATAAATATTTACAATTATATCTTGTTGCTGAATTGATCCTTTTATCATTATGTAATTATCTTCTTTGTCTCTTATGACAGTTTTTGACTTAAAGTCTAGTTTGTCTGATTCAAATATAGCCACCCTGTTCAACTTAGGTTACCATTTGCATAGAATTATCTTTTTCTGTCTCTTCTTCCCGCATGTGTGTCCTTAAAGCTAAAATGAGTCTGTTGTCGGTAGTATATGGTTGGATCTTATTTTTGTGTTCATTCAGCCACTCTGTATCTTTTTATTAGTTAGTTTAATCTATTTGTGTTTAAAGTAATTATTGGTAGATAAGGACTTACTGTCATTTTATTAATTTTTTTCTCACTGTTTTGTAGTTCCTTTGTTCCTTTCTTTCTCTTTTGCTGTCTTTTATAATTTGTTGACTTTTTGTGGTGGTATGCTTTAATTCCTTTCTATTCATCTTTTTTTAAAAAAATATTTCTACAACATAAAGGGGTCTATGAATCTTTTGTATATCTACTACAGGTGTTTGCTTTGCACTTACCATGAGGCTTACATAAAACATCGTATAATTATTTTATCTTGTTTTAAGCTTATAGCAACTTAACCGTAATGGCATATAAAAACACTATACTTTTACTCCCCCTTCATATTTTTGATGTTATTGATGTTACAGTTTATATTTTTTTATATTATGTACCCATTCACAAATTATAATAGCTATAGTTATTTTTATTTTAATAATTATTATTATTTTTGAGGGGACAGAGTCTTACTGTCATCCTGGCTAGAGTGCAGTGGCATCATCATAGCTGACTGCAACCTTAAACTCCTCAGTTTAAGCAATTCTTCTACTGCCTCAGTCTCCTGAGTAGCTGGGACTACAGGCACATGCCACCATGCCTGGCTAATTTTTCTATTTTTTGTAGAGATGAGGTCTCACTCTTGCTCAGGCTGGTCTTGAACTCCTGAGCTGAAGCAATCCTCATGCCTTGGCTGCCCAAGGATATGAGACATCTATTTGGGTATGATGAGGGAAGGAGCAACATAATTTATATTTAATGGTGAAATTTTGCAATAAGGAAAATAGTCAGATGAACTTTCTTAAGGTCCAGAGAATATTCTTGCTTTTAAAACTATAGTATAATAATTGTTCGACATTTTGAAATCTGTTTGTTCTTCATAGAAGGTGGTGTTCTTCATGAAAATATTTTCTACTTTGTGCTGGTGCCAAAATGTCGTAAAAATTGATGACAGCAAAGGTATTTTAGACATGAAGCAGTGGATACATATAGAGATAGGAGCTTGGAAAATACAACATGTCACTGAACTCAGTGATCTTTTATTTCATAATTAGGTATCTATGAGAATAGAGAATGTCAGGAAAAATAAGAGCAGATGACTAGATGAAGTTATTGTAAAACAGAGTTCAGTTCTTAAGGGGTCAGCTGAGTCAGCAGCAAGTGAAACATGTAGGAGTTGGTTCTTGAATTCTTGCTTATTTGGGGATAGGTGATAAACTACAAAGAACAATTTGAGGTAATTATAGAAAAAACAATATTATGAAGGAAGAAATGCTTATGTAATATTCAGGTTAAAGATAATCTTAAATAATTTTATTTATGTGAGATTAGTTTAGGAAATCCATAACATTTTGAGGCCAGTATAGCATATTTTAATGCATATTGACATTTCTTGAGATAGAAAACATATGTTGTAGAATTAGTAATTCTAAATAATTTCTATTAGCACATCTCAAGATAAGCAGATTTTCTGAAAAATTATTGCTGCTTATTATGGAAAATTTTTAACTCTAATAAAAAATTAATTAATTAAGTTATTTATTTAGTATTTAGTTATTGGAACATCCATCCTGAAAAGACATACTGAATTTCACATTTGATTGAAAAAGAATCATCTACTCTCATTTATACATGTAGTAAGTATATTTTGGATTTAGTACATGAAATAAGTGTTTTGAATTTGTATATAAAATAAGTATGTCAGGTAAGGCTGGTTCTCAATAGATAATAAAAAGTAAGTCCTAATAGGAGTCACTTTATCTCTCTTATCCTTAGTTTTCATATTATAAAATGAGTATGGGTTAATAGTATTACTGAAGCTTTTTTCTTCTCTAAAATTCCATGACATTGGAATTAGTGAGCTACATATTAATAAAAGGGTTTCAGCATGAATAATTTCATGACTTCTATAGTCAAGTTAATTCAAAAAGTAGAGCGTTATTTCTAGTATCTGTAGTATGGTAGTGGCCACAATGAGGGTATGATGTTTAAAATATAACCCTACCTCCAAAGGATCTCTATGTCACCTCATATTAAGAAGGAAATTTATAAAAATTACCACCATACAAGGAAGTATATGATAAATACTAAATGAAAAGAATACACACAGTGCTATGGTGCTTTAGAAAAGGGACAGGTCACCACAGTAGAATGACACAAGATGGTATTTAAAAGAAATCCCTTTGAGGAAATATGTGAGTCATTTTCAGGGAACCCTGCAGAAATTGAGAGCAGAATATCTGTCTAGAGTGTAACGTAATGACTGTGTTACCACTTTGTAGACTGTATAGTGACACTGGAAGGTAAGCCGTAATATTGCTGATTTGATTCTGATATCAGGCCTGAGGCTAGATCCCCATTCTGCCATTTGGTGGTTGTGTCTGTGAGCCTGAGCTTCGTCATGTGTAAAATGGAGATGATAATAGCTACCACACAGAGTTGTTTGCTCATTTACTCATTCAGTTATTCATTCGGTAACATTTAAGTGTCACTCTGTGACAGATTACTTTTGTAGACATTGGGGGATAAAGAATTGAATGCCACAGACAAGATGCTTGCTTCATGGAGCCTACACTTTCTACCTTAAGCAGGATATGTGGGGAAGACAGACAGACAGGCAGACAGATGGCAAAATAGCAGGGAATAATATGATACCATCAAATTACATAGAGTGATATGATGAGTGGGTAGATACTTCAGAATAGGCAGTCAAGGAAGGCCTCCCCGAGGAAGTGACATTTAATGTTTGAGATCTGAATGAGAAGAAGGAACCCACCATATGAAGGTCCAGGGAAAGACCTTTCAAAGGAACAGCTAATGCAAAAATCCTGAAATGCAGACAGGCTTGGGTTGTCAGGACTGAATGCTTGCTGTCCTTATTATTATTGCCATTGTACTTATTTGTGCAGGAAGATTTCCAGAGTAGCACTAGAATAGGATGTGGAAGCCACCTTATTCCTGAATGTTATTCCTGAATGTTACTTGTCTCTTGTACCACAGGTTAGACTATCATGCCTTACAGCGTTATATCAACTAACAGCACAAAAAAATAACAAATAGTAATACTTCTGTAGCACTTTCTGTGTGTTGAGCATTGTTCTAATACTCTACTTGGCTTTTGTGTCTGGCTTGGAATAGGATTTGGATTCAGAAAAGAGAAGTTTCAAGAAACAAGAGAGGAGGGAGAATTTAAATGAATTGAGAGGAGTCATAATCCTAAAGAGACATAATTGAGACTGCAGGTGATATGTGAAGGGGGAGGAAAAGCTTTTCTCTTGATAAATCTGTTCTCCAAATACCATTTTCCTATGTTTTGTTTTTAGGCAAGGGATAGTTTGGGGGGAGGAGGCTTGCCTGTAAGAAAAGGATAGACTCCTGGTCTCAGGACAGGAGGTCATAACGGTCTTATCTGTTCTTAGAAGATCCTACGATTTGACCTTCATTACAGGAAAGGGAGCCACTTTTCCAGTCTTCTCCAGAAGAACATGAATGAGGCTGGAGGTGGTAGTAGTTATCTGTTCTTATACCTTTTTCCTACCACAGCCTCCTGTACACTGTTTTGGGCACTGTGCTAACTGTGAGTTCATTGTTAAAACATGAAATGTATTCTTGCCCTCTCCTGCAAATCTCTTCTTTGCTTTTGGATGCCTTGACCTTCCTTTAAGTTGAAGACAAAGTTTTGTATCAACTATATAGAATTAAAAAGCATAAAAGGAAAATTCCCTTTAGAAGGTGCATGTTGATTTAAACCTATTTAAATCAAAGTCTAATCATTCAGTAAATAATCAAGAGTAACTGAATAATAACTGTTCTAATTACAGAAAGATGAAAATTAACAAGGCTGTGGAGTACTTACAAGGTTGTGGGAAAATAAAAACCTGTGGAAGGAAATTTTTTTTTGGCTAACTTAGCACTTCTGATTAACATTGGCTTTCTTTACTGTCACCTGTGCAGATAGAGCTGTGCAGGCAAATAGAACTGCTTGGAAATGTTTGTTTTTTTTCCCCTCCAGTTGATTGTATACATCTGCAGCTTGGTAAGAATATCTGATTCTGTTATATGGTTTCTATATACATTTTTGTTAAAAACAAGAGGTCTTGTAGGCAATGGTTTTCAATTCAGCTTTGTATCATAATCACTTGTGACTCTTTATTTTTAATTTAATTTAATTTTAAAAATTTATATAAATTTATGGGGTACAAGTGTTATTTTGCTACATGGATAGATTGCATAGTGGTGAAGTCAGGGCTTTTAGGGAATCTATCACTCAAATAATGTATATCGTACTCATTGAGTAATTCCTCATCATGTGCCCTCTACCCATCCCCTCACCCTCTGAGTTTCCATTGTCTGTCATTCTATACTTTATGTCTGTGTGTGCATGTTATTTAGCTCCCACTTATAAGTGAGAGCATGTGATATTTGTCTTTCTGTATCTGAGTTTTTCACTTAAGATAATGGCCTCCAGTTCCATCCCTGTTGCTGCAAAAGATAGGATCTCATTCTTTTTTATGGCTGAAGAGTATTCCATTGTGTATACATACCACATTTCCATTATCCAGTCTTTGGTTGATGGACACTTAGGTTGATTCTATATCTTTACTATTGTGAGTAGTGCTGCGATAAACATGTGTGCAGGTATCTTTTTGATATAATGATTTCTTTTCCTTGGGTAGAGATACCCAGCAGTAGGATTGCTGGATTAAATGATAGTTCTATTTTTATTTCTTTGAGAAATCTCCATATAGATTTTCCACAGAGGTTATACTAATTTACATTCCCACCAACAATGTATAGGTGTTCCTTTTTTCCCACATCCTTGTCAATACCTGTTATATAGTCTTTCTGACTGGTGTAAGATGACATCTTATTGTGGTTTTAATTTGCATTTCTCTGATGATTAGTGATGTTTAGCATTTTTTCATATGCCTGTTGGTCATTTGTATGTCTTCTTTTGAAAACTATCTATTCATGCCCTTTGCTCACTTTTTAATTGGATTATTTGTTTTTGTTGTTGAATTGTTTGAGTTCCTTGTAGATTCTTAATATTAATCTTATGTTGAATGCATAATTTGCAAATATTTACTCCCATTCTGTCTGTTCACTCTATTGATTATTTCTTTTGCTGTACAGAAGCTTCTTAGTTTAATTAAGTCCCATTTGTCTATTTTTGGTTTTGTTGCTTATACTTTTTAGGCCTTACTCATGAATTCTTTGCCTAGACCAATGTCCAGAAGAGTTTTCCCTAGGTTTTCATCTAGTATTTTTATAGTTGCAGGTCTTACATTTAAGTATTTAATCCATCTGGAGTTAATTTTTGTATGTGGTAAGAGATAGGGGTCTAGTTTCATTCTTCTGCATATGGTAATCCAGTTTTCCCAGCACCATTTATTGTAAAGGATGTCCTTTCCCCAGTGTATGTTCTTGTCGACTTTGTCAAAGATCAGTTGGCTGTAAGTATGTGGCTTTATTTCTGGGTTCTCTGTTCTGTTCCATTGATCTATGTGTCTATTTTTATACCAGCGTCATTCTGTTTTGGTTACTATAGCCTTGTAGCATAATTTGAAGTTAGGTAATGTGATACCTCCAGCTTTGTTCTTTTTGCTTAACATTGCTTTGGCTAATCGGGCTCTTTTTTTGTTCTATATGAATTTTAGGATTGTTTTTGTAATTCTGTGAAAAATGACATTGGAATTTTGATAGATATTGCACTAAACCTATAGATTGCTTTTGGCAGTATGGTCATTTTGTCAATATTAATACTTCCGATCCACAAGCATGGAATATTTTTCCATTTGTTTGTATCATGTACAATTACTTTCATCAGTGTTTTGTAGTTTTCCTGGTAGAGATCTTTCACCTCCTTGGTTAAATATATTTCTAGGTATTTTATTTTATTTTTTTGTTGCTACTGTAAATGAGATTACCTTCATGTGATTCTCAGCTAGATCATTATCATTGTATGGAAATGCTACTGATTGCTCTATGTTGATTTTGTATTCTGAAATTTTACTGAATTCACTTATCAAATCTAAGAGTTTTTTGGTGGAATCTTTAGGGTTTTCAAGTTATAGGATCATATCTCAGTGAACAAGGATAATTTGACTTCTTTTTTTCCAATTTGGATGCCTTGCTTTGTGGCTCTGGTTAGGACTTTCAGTACTGTGTTGAATAGGAGTGGTGAAAGTATACATCCTTGTCTTGTTCTGGTTCTTTGAGGGAATACTTTTAGCTTTTCCCCATTCAGTATGATGTTGGCTATGGGTTTTTTTGTAAATAGCCTTTATTATTTTGAAGTATATTCCTTGCACGCCAAGTTTGTTGAGGGTTTTATCATGAAGGGATGCCAAATTTTATGAAATTATTTTTCTGAATCTACTGAGACGATCGTATGGTTTTTCTCCTTAATTGTGTTTATATGATGTATCACATTTATTGATTTGCATGTGTTGACCCATCCTTGTATCACTGGAATAAAGCCTACTTGGTCACAGTCTGTTATCTTTTTGATGTGCTGTTGGATTTGTTTTGCTAGTATTTTATTGAGGATTTTTATGTCTGTTCATTAGATTAAGCTGTATTTTTCTTTTTTTGTGTGTCCTCGTCTGGTTTTGGTATCAGAGTGATACTGGCCTTGTAGAATAAATTAGAATTTCCTCCTCCTCAATTTTTTGGAACAGTTTCAGTAGGATTGGTTTTAATTCTTTTTTATATATTGGGTAGAATTTGGCTGTGAATTCATCTGGTCCTGGGCTTTTCTTTGTTGAGTGTTTTTTGTGACCCTTTGAAAAATCCAGATTCCTGTATTATACCCTAAAGATTCTGACTAACAGAAACTTTAGTGTTTAGAATATTAATATAAAAAGTCCCAGGTCTGGTTTACTCATTTATCCTCATTTATAACCAGTATTTAGAAGAATGGCTTCAGAGGATTTATAAATAGAGATAACAGCATATTTTATGTTGTATTTGTTGATATTTAATAGTATACCATATTGAAAAAGGTTTTAGAGTTTATTTGCATTGGGAGTGATGAATGTTTGCAATGTAACTTAGTCAAACTCCTATTATGTATTTACATGTTGCTAAGCTGTAATGAATTCTAATATGAACCAGGCACTTATTTTACAAATACAGATTGATTTTTTTACTTATCTAAAAATATGTGAATATTGGAAATAAAAAGTGTTTTTTCAATTAAAAAATATTGTATTAGAAATCCAATTGCTAGGTATAATAGTTAGGTTCTATGTGTGATCAAAGTAGTGCAGATTCTGCTTGTGTAAGAAACTAAGTACAGATAAATATTTTACCCCTATTGTAACACTTTTGTACTACAACGACGAAGTTGAGTAGTTGTGACTGAGACCATATGGCTTACAAAGCCTAAAATATTTCCTGCCTTTATAAAAAAGTTCGTCAACTCCTGAAAAAGAAAATTATATTGTTTGTAAATGAGACCAGTTTTATTTCCAATCTCTATACCATTTTTTCTTTTTCTTGTCTTAATTTACTGGCCAGGACTTGCATAGAAGTGGTGACAGTGGACATTCTTGCTTTGTTCTCCATCTCAGGAGGAAAGCATTCAGTCTTTCACCATAAAGTATTTTTCATAGATACTTTTTATCAGGTTGAGGAAGCTCCCTTGTATTCCTAGTTTACTGAAAGTTTTTAATATGAACAAATGCTAAATTTTCTCAAATGAGTTTTCTGCATCAATTGATAAGGTCATGTGGTCTGTCTTTTTTAAAACCTTTTAAATTCATACATAATAGTTGTACATATTTTTGGGGTACATGTGATATTTTGATACATGTATGCAATGTGTAATGATCAAATCAGGGTGATTGCATTATCAGTCACCGCAAACATTTATCTTTTCTTTGTGTTGGAAACATTATAATTCTTCTAGCAGTTTTGAAATATACATTGAATTATTTTTAACTATGATTTCCCTACTGTGCTATCAAATATTAGAACTTATTCCTCCTATCTGTGTTTTTTTACCCATTAACCAGCTTCTCTTTATCCCCCTTCCCCTCCCTTCTTTCATCTATTAATATGGCGAATTATGCTGATTGAGTTTTCCAAGTTTGAACCAGCTTTGCATTCCCCAGATAAACCTCAATGGTTGTAATATATTTTACACATATTACATTGGTTGTGATGTTTATGTGTGTGTGTGTGTGTGTGTGTGTGTGTATATGTGATTTGAAATATATTTGAATATATATTTGATTTGAAGTTGATTTATCTATATAAATAGCTGGATTTGATTTGCTAATATTTGGTTGAGGATTTTTGTCTATGTTTATAAGGGATATTGGTTTGAGGTTTTTTTTTCTTGTGATAACTTCTTCAGTTTTTGTATTGGGGAAATGGTGGTCCTGTGCAATGAGCTGGGAAGTATTTTCTTTAATTTCCTAGAAATTTTTTTTTATAACATTGTGTTATTTCTTTATATATTTGGTAGCATTTGTCATTGAAACCATCTGGCCTTAAGTTTTTATTTTCAGAAGGATTTTAACTACAAATTCAATTTGTTGAGTAGATACAAGATTTTCCAGGTCATCTGTTTCCTCTTGGATAAATGTGGGTATTTAGTGGCTTTGAAGGAATTGTTCTATTTAATGTAAAATCTAATTTTATTTATCTAAAAATATGTGAATATTGGAAATAAAAAGTTTTGAGTTAAAAAATACTGTATTTGAAATTTGAAATCCAATTACTAGTCACAATAGTTAGTTTCTACATGTGATCAAAGTATGTGAGTGGTTCAGTTAATATGCAGTCAGGGTGTTGGCAGTATTTCTTTGTTATCCTTTTGATGTCTCTGGAGTCTGTAGTGATATTTACTCTTTCATTCCTGATATTCATAATTTTTATCTTCTGTATATTTTTTTCTATGCTAGTTTACCTGAAAGTTTATCAATTTATTGATGTTGAAGGATTACCTTTTGGTTCTGTTGGTTTTTAAATTTTTCTTTCCCCAATTTAATTTATTTCTGCTGTTGTTTTATTTCTTTTCTTCTACTTGTTTTGGGTTATTTTGCATTCTTTCTCTAATTTCTTAAGGTAGAAGATGAGATTATTGATTTTTGGATGCTGCCTTTGTCTTACAATATAAACATTTATAGCTCTAACTCTCCCTATGTACACTCTTTAGATGTATTCCACTAATTTTTATTTGTTGTATTTTTATTTTTGTTTACAATATTTTCTATTTTAAACATTCCTCTTTGGCTTTTATCCATGGATTGTTTAGAAGTGTGTTATTTCCAAATATTTGGGGATGTTTAAGATACATTTCTCTTGTTGATTCCCAGTTTAATTGTATTATGGTTACTAAACATATTTTTTATGATTTCAATTTTTAAAAATTTCTTTTTTTTTTTTTAAGACTAGTCGAGTGCAGTAGTGAGAAGGGGGAAAAGTAGTAGAACAAGGAGTTCAATCTGTAACTGACTATGAACAATCAAATGAGATAACTCACTACCTTTGGACTAGCCTCAATTTTTAAAAAATTTCTCATGTTTTGTTTTATAATCCAGGAAATGGTTTATCTGGGTAAATATTCCATGTGCATTTTTTAAAAAATGTGATTCTGCTGTTTTTGGGTGGGGTGATATGTAAATATCACAGTCTGTTTGATGATGTTATTCCATTCTTCTACACCTTGCAGAATTTTTGTAAAATTTTTCTATTGATTACTGCAAGAGGAATGTTGAAGTCTCCAATTATAAATGTGGATTTGTCTATTTCCTTTGTTTCTATCTGTTTTTGCTTCATGTATTTGAGACCGTGTTGTTAGATACATAACAATTATAAGATTCTTATGCGTTCTTATTAAATTGATCCTTTTAACATTGTGTAATGTCCTTCTTTATCTCTGGTGATCTCTTTCTTGCTTGGTAGTCTACTTTGTCTTATATTAATAAAGTCCCTTCAGCTTTCTTTTGATTAGTGTTTTCATGGTGTATCTTCTTCCCTCGTTTTACTTTTAGCCTGCCTGTATTATTATATTTTAAGTGGGTGTTTTTGGTAGGCAGAATATAGTTATGCCTAGTTTTTAATATAATCTAACAATCTGTCTTTTAATTGACATGTTTATGTCATTTATATTCAGTATAATTATTGATATATTTCAATTTATGTTGACCATTTTATTATTTGTTTTTTGCTTGTTGTCTGCTTTTCATTCCTGTTTCTCCCTTTTCGGACATCTTTTGTATTATTTGAACATTTTGTTAATATTTCATTTTTGTTGTATCTCTTTATATGATTCTTTCAGTGGTTCTATGGATTGAGGTCTCTGTTTCTTGAATACAGTAGAAATGCAATAAAAATTTGGTTGGTTTAAACAGAACCACTTAACTTTTAAGGGCTGTCTTCTTTTTCTCTATTTTTTAATAAATGCATTTGTCAATTTTAGTTTTCATTATTTGAAGTGATTTTGAAAATACACTTGAAGTTTGAATATGGTTCAGAATTAATTCTTGAAAACAGTGAATTAAAATAGTTATATTTTCATAACTTGATTGGATTACAGTAGAGGTAGATATTAGAGATAATTATGTCTTTATATATGCCTGTATTCTTATTTTGTGTCTTTTAGAACCTAGTATTTTACTGTAAATATAATAATAATTAATAAAAAATTTGTTATAGGGGCCAGGCACGGTGGCTCACGCCTGTAATCCTAGCTCTCTGGGAGGCCGAGATGGGCGGATTGTTTGAGCTCAGGAGTTTGAAACCAGCCTGAGTAAGAGCGACACCCCGTTTCTACTAAAAATAGAAAGAAATTAATCGGACAACTAAAAATATATAGAAAAAATTAGCCGGGCATGATGGCGCATGCCTGTAGTCCCAGCTACTTGGGAGGCTGAGGCAAAAGGATTGCTTGAGCCCAAGAGTTTGAAGTTGCTGTGAGCTAGGATGATACCACGGCACTCTAGCCCGGGCAACACAGTGAGACTCTGTTTCAAGAAAAATAAAAAAAAAAAAATTTGTTATAGGCACTTGGGTGAATGCCAGAAGTATTATTATATTTAATCTTAAGAATTTGAAGGAAGTGTTATTTCCATTTTATTATTAATAATACAGATACTGTGGCTCAGCAAAGTTATATAATTTGGGCAATATCATACATCTTATTAGTAGTGAAACTTAAGTTCAAACCCGGGTCTATTTGACTTCAAAATCCATGTTTTACCATTAGTCTAGGCATTCATCCTACATATATTTATTGAATATCTACTGTGTATCAGGTAAAATATAATTTCTGTTTGAAATCATCACTTTCCTTGCCCTTATGGATGAGACAAATATTCAACAAATAAATATAAAAACAAATATGTAATTACATTATGGTAAATACAGTGAAAGGAAAGGACAGAGTGTGATAAGAATCTTTTCATGGAAAAGTTAGTTAATATTGAGGAGGGTCTGGTAAACCTCTTTGAAGGTTTACCTTCAGAGGTATATTAGAAAGAGGTATATTAGAAATAATATTTGAGGTATGGATCCAAGATGGCTGGAAAATAGCAAGGAGTAGGAGAAAACCTATATTGACAGAGAGGAAATGATGTCCTAAGGTCTTGAGTTGGGAAAGAGTTTAAAGGGTTCAAGGAGCTGAAGCCAGGCAAGAGTGTCTGGGATGTAGCAACAAACTATGTGTGTTAGATGAGGCTAGGGAGAGAGACAGGGAACAGTTTATCCAGGACTTTGTATTCCATGCTAGAGTGGTTAATTGACAGTTGCCTTAAATTTCCCTCCTAAAAAAAAGTGTCATTTAGACTGCAGACTGTTCATAAGGTAAAAACTTTACTTCCGTGATTAGTTAATGGGTATAGCTGATATTTCTTTACCTCAGTACGAGGTTGTCAGTTTTAAGAATCTGGCATCACTTGCTTATCTGTCTGTCCTAGAATATGAGGTGTCTTTGGTTTTTCTGTAAAAAGAAACTAAGTTTTCCCAAAATGGTTAGTAGGTTTCAATGTATTGGTTAAAATAACACTAATCTACATTTAAAATATCGTGTGAAGAACAATGCACTGTAAAAGTTTTTTCAACCTCAGACATACTGTAGATCAAACATAACATGTTTCTTTTCATTTCAGCTCTTTTGAATGAGCCATTGAAATACTATCTTTCAATGTTTCCTTCAAATATCTAATATTTCAAATATTGTTATATCTTTTTCAGTCTGAGGGAAAGGGTCATACCAATGCTGGAGATGCAATATATGAGGTGGTGAGTCTACAGCGAGAGTCAGACAAGGAGGAACCAGTCACTCCCACTGGTGGAGGGGCTCTAGTGTCACCCCAGGAGGATGAAGCAGAAGAAGGTAAGAAGCAGAACTTACTCAGTTTCCTCTATTTATATGGCTACTTTACTTATGATCTTCAAAGGGGTGTATATGTATGTGTGTATGTGTTTGTGTGGGTGTGTGCATGCATGCAAGAGTGGGGAGGGGTGGTGGTTTTCCTGATTTCTGCCACTCCTAGGCTAGCTTCTGCTAGAGACTAGATGCAAAAGAAAATTTGATTTATTTTGTTCCTTGGTTGCATAGTCTCCAGTGCCCCTTATGCAACTGTTTAAATTTGACAGCATCGCTTTGCTGTTTTTATTTCCTATTTGATTTCAAGTATTTTTGAAGCGTGTAATGAAAAGTTTCACATTCTCTCAAGTGTGTTTAGAATTTCAGTGGTATGTATTACTTCTCATTTGATGTTACTTAGTTCTGATTTGTTTTTGTTGTTGCTGTCCCCCTTGCCACTCATTTTTTGACTTAGCATGATATCAGCTTTGTTTACTACATTGGGGCTCCCGAAAGATGGTAACCAACCTTACAAGAGTCATGTATCATTTGGCTCTATGCTCAGTACTCTTTTTATACAAAGTTGAGCTAAGTGGCAGATTTTTACTTTAAGCTCTTGTATTATCTGCTTATAGGCTATGGTTTATTAATAGATTTCTGAATTTATTTCATTTTTGATAGAAGTTTCTTAGAATTCTCAGTCTTCCTCTGTATGAAATGATTTTCTTCTTTTATTGTCATAAAAATAATAGTTATTTTAAACTGATATTTATCGAACACTTACTATATAGTAAAATCATTCTAAGTGTTTGAAATGTGTTAACTTATTTAATTCCTATAATCCTGTGAATACTCTTATTAACTTGGCTTTAGGGATGAGAAACTGAGACATAGCATAATCACTTGCTTAAGGTAACTCATCTAGAAGTGACAAAGCTGAGATCTGAACCCAGGCTATCTAATTTTAACATTCGTACTTGTTATGACATTATTCTGTCAAGTTAGCCAAACACATAAAATACATAAGCAACTCACTTTTTAAAACTAAGGTAAAAGTGATGTAACATAAAATTAACCATTTAAAAGTGTACAATTGAGTGGCATTTACACATTCACAATTTTGACAACCATCATCTCTATCGGGCTGAAAACATTCATCACCCAAGAGAAAACAACGTACCCATTAAGCTGTCACTCCCTGTCCCTT
>CAUYSK010093577.1:0-23214 GCA_963575035.1 Avahi laniger
AGAGTCTCACTCTTTTGCCCAGGCTACAGTGAGTGCTGTGGGGTCAGCCTAGCTCACAGCAACCTCAAACTCCTGGGCTCAAGCGATCCTCCTGCCTCAGCCTCCCGAGTAGCTGGGACTACAGGCATGCGCCACCATGCCCGGCTAATTTTTTCTACATATTTTTAGTTGTCCGATTAATTTCTTTCTATTTTTGGTAGAGACGAGGTCTTGCTCTTGCTCAGGCTGGTCTCGAACTCCTGAGCTAAAACAATCTGCCCGCCTCGGCCTCCCAGAGTGCTAGGATTACAGGCGTGAGCCACCGCACCCTGCCTGAAGCTAGCCTTTATGCTGCCCCAGCCTGGCTTCCTCATATGCCGCCTTCCTCCTCTGTGACAGGAGCAGATTGCAGTGCGGTTGTTTGACCAAGAGAGTTGCATAAAGTCGCTGGAGGGACCTGCAAAGCTACCTGTGGCCACCCCTTCTGGACCCCACCCCAGTAGAACCCCCAGCCTCCAGGAGCTGAAGATGCAGGTGGATATGCGGGGGCAGCAGCTTGGATGTCTGATGGACAGTATTCAGAGCTGGGGAAGGGAGAACGGAGAGGAGGTTGGGGTATAGGAAGGGGACAGTGGTGGTAAACTACTTAAACCTACATCTTAATGTCACACTGGGGTATTCTCTCCCACAACAGCGCATCGGTATCCTGCAGCAGCTGTTGAGACAAGAGGTGGAGGGGCTGGCAGGGGGCCAGTGTGCCCCCCTTAATGGAGATACCCCTCTGGATATGGTGGAACTTCAGTCCCTGCTGATGGAGATATCTAGAACTGTGAATGCCCCAGAGCGTAATTCTGAGACTTCCCACCTTCCTGGACTACAACACCCTGGGCAGCCAAAGCCCTGCCTTCCAGAAGAGTGTGGGGAACCACAGCCCTGTTCTCCAGCACAGCCAGGGCCCCTAGAGTCCTACTGTAGGACTGACCCTGAGATCCCAGAGCTCTCTGCCCAGGAACAGCTTGAAGTATCAGAGCTCTGCCCTCTCGCACAGCCTGGACCCCTCCAACCCAGCCCCCAGGGGCAGGCTGGACCCCCAGAGCCCTGCCCTAGGATAGAGCCTGGGACATCAGAAGCCTGCTTCCTGGGTCCTAGACGTCCAGAGTCCAGCCCACCATCCTGCTGCAGTCAGGGGGCTCCGGCGACCACCAGCCTGATCTTCTCTTCCCAACACCCACTTTGTGCCAGCCCCCCTATCCGCTCACTCCAGTCTCTGAGGCCCCCAACAGGCCAGGCAGGTAAGGAGTTGGTTGGGAAGGGGTGTGAACAAAGGAAGTCCTCATCTCTCAGTGCAAGCTGGGCCCCTGCCCTGCACCAGGTATCCCCTGCTTCCTTTCCTCTGCCTGCTACCCTGCTCTGGGCTCTCCCTCAGGAAAGGGGAGGGAGCTGCACCTCTAGCCCTGTGTTCCTAACTGGCTGGACCCTGGGAGAGGGAGGGGAAGGGTCGTGGGGCAGGGGGAGTAGTATAGGACTCCAGAGTCTCTACACTCTCCATGGCCCTCAGGCCCCAGCAGTCTGGCCCCTCGAACCCTGGCCCTGAGGCAGCGCCTCAAATCATGTCTAACCGCCATCCGCTGCTTCCATGAGGCTCGTCTGGATGATGAGTGCGCCTTTTACACCAGCCGAGCCCCCACCTCAGGCCCCACGCGGGTCTGCACCAACCCTGTGGCCACGTTACTTGAATGGCAGGATGCCCTGGTGAGACTCCAACCCAACCCACAGCCCTGCTGTGTCTGCACAGCCAGCCTTGTGGAGGGAGGGGGCAGGGGCCAAGCTGGGCTTCTTTATGGAGAGGTCAGTGGGAAGGGTTGGCTACAGTTCAAGGATGTCTGGGCTGTGACAAGTTCTGTTTTCTCTCTGCAGTGTTTCGTTCCAGTCGGTTCTGCTGCCCCTCAGGGCTCTCCGTCATGAGGCAACCACTCCTGCCCTGCCTTGCTTTTTACTTTTAGCCCTTATTTATTGTTCATCTGCTCCATGGTCCTGGGAGCTGACACCCTTTTGTCCTTTAATAAAGTTTCTAAAGTGTCTGAATGTCCAGCTAGTAAGTTTTAGGTGTCCAATAGGTCAGAGATTGTTGTTGCTCTCCAATGGCCCACATGGTGGCAGTGTTGCCCACCTTAGACCCGCCCTGGGCTTTCAGGATCCCCCAGGCACCCTCATCTAGAAGCGGTCCTGAAGGGAGAAGTCATCCCACTTCTGCCCAGGCCACCCCCTCAACAAGCTCTGAGTATGTTGGGGGCCAGTTGTAGGACCTGCTTTCCTTGTTCCTTGGCATCGGTCCCTCTTCCAGGAGCTATCAGCTACTCCCTCCTCACCTACATCTCCTTTTCAAGAACCCTCTCCATGCATTAGGCAGAAGAGCAGAAGCACCAGACCTAGACCTCCGGACTCCTCCCTGGCTAGTATCATTCTGGTTGGTATCTCCCTCCACCTACCCTGTGAGGCCCGGAAGCTCTCCTGAAGCTCATACCATCCCCCTTCTTTCCCTATCAGAGTAGAATCCCTGGGCTGCCTGCTCCCTTTCCCCTCAGAGGCAGGCCTTGCCAGGATTAACTAAACCTTTGCTTTTAGGGGGCGTGAGACAAAGGATCAGCCATTTTGCTCCCACTCTGCACCAAGTTATACAGCCACACACAATCCCCCAACCTCACTTTATTGGAAGAGGCAACAGCAGCTGTAGCCCCCGAGCATAGCCCGGTTAGGGGTGGAATGGGGACTGTACAGAATGAGTTTTAAATGCCAGGAAAGAATTCACTGGTTCCTCCAGTTCACAGAAAAGCTGCCAAGGCTGGAGCCTGGAGCTTGAAAGTGGAGATGAGGGGAGGAGGGCATGGCAAGAGAAAGCTGTCATGACAGAGAACCAGCCCTACGCTGTCTTAATGTCTCCTCTCGCCTAGATGGGCTCCTTCTGTTTCTGTTCTTTCCTTCCCAAGCTGCCAGGGCTTCCCTTCAGCTTTCTGAGCCCTGGCTAGTAAAACAGCTGCCCATCTCCGGACAAAAGAGAAAGCCACGACCTTCACCCTTCTTTCTACCGGACTTTCACAAGGGCACAAGTGGATGCTGGTGGTCCCTCGGGATGTCGTTCTGCTCCTCTTCCAGCTCCGCCTCCTCCCCTCCCCAGCCACTTCTACCCTTGAGCGCCAAAAGTTCGCCCATTTAGGCCACCTCTGGGAGCAAGAGGGTCCACCCCACCGCCAGGTTCTCAAAGAATGGGGTGGCTCCTTGGGCGGGGCCAGCTGGAGATAGATAAGGAAGAGAATGAAGGGGTGAGCAGGGCGGACGGGGTCGGGGGCTGGGCAGCTCAGTCTGGGTAGATGATGAAGCCGGAGAAGGTGCTATACTTGTTGGTGTTGCCACCGTGCACCTTCCCGCCATCCAACTTGATGAAGACCTCGTCTCCCACATCCAGGTGTAGAATGACGCTGTTGCTGGCGTAGTCGTAGTTCTGGTCCGCGTCCTGAGCAATGGCGCTGGCCCGGACCTAGCGAGAGAAGAGAACAAGACAACCTGCTCATGCCCTGTGCTGAGCACGAGTAACGAGAGGGTCGGTCCCGGTGGCGGCTGGGCGTGCAGAGACAGCAGGCAGCGCGAGGGCAACTGGCTGCAGTGCTGGGGAGGACAGGGAGATGGTAGGAGACCACTGAGCTAATCAGGCTTTGCCATTGGCTAGCTGTATGACTTGGAGCAAATTTCACTGGGCCTCAATTCGAGCTATAAAGTGAGGGATAATAATGGAGCCTACCTCACAAGGTTGTTGGGATTAAATGAGTTACTATATGTGAAAACAGTTCAAAACAGTGGTTTCCATTCTCAAATCATTATTTTCATTTTCAAAATACCATTAGCCTGTAGGATAATTTCTAACATTCCATACCTCCTCAGGCTTCCTGTTAGTCCTACACTTGGGTTCGATTCCCCAGGTGATGGGGCATAGGTGTGTCTGTGCGTGTGCCGCAGCGCAGGGCGCAGGCCATGGGAAGGTGCACTTGCGCTCTCGCCTTTGGGGAGCGGATTTCCCGCTGATGCCTGGACCGCGGGTCGCCTTCGGCTGAACAGGGAGCCCGGTCCTCCCCTCTGATTCACAGCGGTCTCCTCGGCCTCCTTGGCGGCCAGCCCCACTCTTCCCGTCCCTCAGGGGCTGGTTATTAACTCATTAATTATTCATCATTATTCTAATCACTATTTACCGTCCCCAGGGCCGCAGCGCCCGCGCAGCAGAATACAGAGTGGGAGCCGCGGGGCCTCCTCCCCCTCCGAAACCGACACGCACTAGTTACACACTCGCCCCCTCTGCCTCCTCCCGGATACCCTGCATAGAACAAGCACACCCCCCTCTATCCTCACACCTTCGCACTCACACACTCACATTAAGCATACACACTTTCACACTCCCTTACACACATGCACTACCTCACCCCTATACAGATGCACACACTCACTCCCTCTTTCCAGGTTCCTGGGGTGATCCTGCTGAAAGGAGACCCCAAAGCAGGTCTGGGGACAGGCAGACTCTGCAGTGGTAGCAGGGCTCTGGGCTCTATCAGAGAGGAGCAGGCCTGGTGCTCCTGGGTCACCACCACCTCCATCGCAGGGGGAAAGGAGGGCTTTCGGGGAGGTCACTGCTCAGCCCCAACCTCACTCTGAGGCCTGCGGGGGGGGGGGGGTACCAAGTCACCTTCCCCCACACCACCCTACCCCACACCTGTGGTCTCTGGGGCCTGCTATTTGTGGTCCTGGTCCTCAAGCTGAGTCCTTGGGGTTATTCCCCCAAATCAAGGTAGCAGTGACTCCCACTCTGCCCACAGGGACGGGGAGTGGTGTAACCTGGGGATTGAGAGGTCCCTCGGGAGGATGTGGGGCCTAGAGGACCAGGCTAGGGTCCAAGGCTTCATTTCTACCTGTCCCTTTCCTCCTTCCTCCTCCAAATCCGTTCCTTGCAGCCGCCTGGCTGGCCCCTGAGCTGCCAGATCACTTCCCACCTCTGCCTTTGGACTCAGTATTAGCTGAGAGCAAGACCCATTCTAGCTTGGTTGAGTGTTTTCTTTCTTTTTCACCTGTTCCTCAAAAAATTCAAGCTGAATGTACCCTGCATGGGAATAGCTGCTGACTGCCCACTGCCTGAGACATGAATTCTACTCTAATTGGAAGGAGCCCAGGCTTGGGGTAATTTGAGCCCAAGGTTGGGAAACCCAAAGGCCAGGAGGACTGCCTCAGAAGAGAAGGTATCCGAAGACAGGAAAAGAAAAGAGGCTAATTGGCAGGCCTAGACACTAAAGATGTTTTGTGTGGTTGCCCACAGTTGGAGTGTGAGGTCAGGGCTACAGAGACATTAAGCTTGGAGTCCTGAGTTCTAATTCTGACACCATTTCTAATATTCTGTGAGACCCTGGATAGATGGTTTTCTTTCTCTGGTCCCCAACTCCTTTTTCAGTAAATGAAGCGATTTATAAATTTTTGGCAACCTCCAGTTCCTGGATTCGATAACTTCCTCTCAGGGAAGGAGCCCAGGTGTGGAATGAATGCGGGGAGGTTTGGAAAGCTACCAGTCGGCTCTGGGCTAGGTGGGGGAGGGGCATCTCACCTGTCCGTTCTTCATCAGATCTGCCCACATGCTGGTGCCGTCGCCGCCGCGCATGAGCACGTGGTAAGCGAAGAAGTAGACACCAGGCATGGGGCAAGTGAACTTGCCGCTGGCTGCCTCATACGCGTTGCCCACGTTAGTCACCACGTCGTCGAAGCGCAGCACCTCGTAACCCTCATGAGGCCGCCGCAGGCCCGCGTAGAAGGCAATTCGAGGCACGTAGCCAGCAGCAGGAGCCACGCCTCCTGGGCCTGGGCCAGGAGGGCCAGGGGGACCTGGCCTGCCTGGCTCTCCTGGGGGCCCTCTGGGGCCTGGCGGTCCCGGGGGCCCCCGCAGGCCTGCCTTTCCGCGCCGGCCCACCTCTCCCTTGGTGCCCGGCGGGAAGGGGGGCACAGAAGCTGGCGCGCCGTCGGGGCCCGGGCTTCGGGCCCCATGCGGGTCGCACACCATGCGGCAGCGACCCAGCATCTCGTAATGCGCGGGCCCGCGGGAGCTGTGCACCAGCAGCGGGATGGCCACCAGCAGCAGTAGCACCATGGCCACTCCGACGGCTGCGCCGGCCACCCGCTTGCGGCGGCTCAGCCGGGACGCCGCCAGGGCCAGCAAATCTTCCTCACTCTTGGGCGCAATGGCGGCAGAGGCCTGGGGCTCTCCGCGGGCCCAGGAGTTGGTGGCCCGGCTTGAGCCTGGATCTGGATTTCCCCCGACGGTTGCACCCGGCCCCCCGCCCGTACGCGCACCCGCCGCAGCGGTGTAGTTCCCCAAACCGTCCGTCAAGGCGGACGGAGGTGCCCTGTGGGTTACGTCAGGGACAGCTCCTGACGGTTCAGAGCCTGTGGTCCTGTATTACCCTCCTGTTCAGTCCTAACGGTCCTGGGCACCTGAGATCCGCGGCTTCTGGGACGGCTGGTTTCTTACAGATCTGGGATGATTGCTCTCCAGACAGCTTCTTTATCACAGATGGCGGTGCCTGGGTCCCAGGCTACCCAGACCGATCACTCCCCGGGTGGCGCGAGGCTGGAGCAAGGATTACTCCCTGCGCTCCGGACATCCCGGGCTCTCAGCTGCGGTTGGCGCCCACCGGACGCGACCTTCTCATAGGTTTGGCGCTCTGGGCTCTTGGCGAGCACTGACTCACCTTCCTGCCCCAGCGGCGGCCCCGGTCCCTGCTAGAGCCCTCGCCCGGTGTCTCCAGCGAGCGCTCTCCCTCTCTGCGTCCCTAACCTTCCTCCCTTCCCTCCCGGGGCGTCAGGGCTGGTGATGTGAGCCGCCGCGCGGCGGGAGTCACTATAAGCGGCCGGAGGCGGAGCGACCCCTGGCGCCTGGAGCGGGAAGCGCGGGGGCGGGGCAGGCAGCAGCCCCCACCCCCCCACCCCGCCTCTGGGTTCCTTCCCGGCTCTGAGCCGCTTCTGCAGGATTTCCCGGCCCCCCATCCTATGCTTACTTTTACCCTTTACACTGAGTTTGGCATTCTCAGAGCCCAGAGAAAACCAAAAACAGCGGTGGGATAAAGAGGGAGGAGTCGAGATACAAACAGAGAAAGAGGTAGATTCCTGAACTAAAATAAAGGAGGGGGGAACCTCACAAACAAGAAACAAAACAAGAAGGGTCAGTAAAGATAGAAATTCGCCACCTCACGCCCCGCAATGCCCGTGACCGAATGACACGGTAAAGGGCTCAACGCATACTTGTTGGCCTGAACTGGAAAAGGCAAATCTCCAGCCATCCCCACCCGTCAGTGTCGGGGGCGCAGAACGTGTGTGTGTGTGTGTGTGTGTGTGTGTGTGTGTGTGTGTGTGGAGAGAGCGAGGGGGCGGGGGGGGAGGAGAAAGAGAGAGAGAGAGAGGGAAGAGAAGACCTGGGGGAGCGAGCAGGAAACAGACAGGAAAGCACAGAAGGAGCGACAGAGAAATCAAAGAGACAGAAAGCCAGATAGAGACGCAGAGACAGAGACAAAGCTTGGAAAAGAGACTAATTGACAGCCCCAGAGGGGAAGAGGGAGAGACAGAGACGGAGAGAGAGAGACGGGAGCCGAGACAGGTTGACAGATCGAGAGAGAAATGTAAATGGCGCGCTGCAGAGAGACACCCAAGTCCGTGTTTGGACTCCAATGTGACATATCAACTGTGGGAAGACGCGGCGGCAGGGCGGTCCTGCCAGCAGTGTGGTAGGCTCTGGGCCGTTGCATTGTGACAGTGTGCTAGAAAGTGTGAAGGTGGCTATGGGATCCTGGCCTTGTCTGTTCCTTGGTGAGTGGGGTTTCGGATTGTGCGTTGTCTTTGTGTATGTATGTGTGAGGGCTGTTTGAAAGGGGACGTTTGTATTTGTCTTCCTGTTAGTCCCTAAATTTCGGACCCCACAAATGCCATTTTTCCTACCTCAGGACCGAAGAGCAGGGAGTCTACTGGGGAGAAAGAAAGAGTCAGAAGACAGCTCTAGTCCTACTTGCCCAGGCCAGCCCACCCCCACCCACACCCTAGTACTACACGTGTCCAGCCCCAGGGGTCTCTGCCTCTTCCTCAAGGATTTGTTGTTAGATGAAACCCAGAAAAGTTGGATCCCATATAATGGGTGTTTGGGGTGGGAACTGAAGTTGGTTATGCAAATTAATCATTAAAATGCAGATTAGGGGCTAGGCACCCTCCTGTAAGAAATGACTGTGTCTATCTTTCAGAGTGACCAAGAGGGAATGCGGGCTTCAGGCTTTGATAGATCAGAGTCCAGAGAAAAAGCTCTTGGTTGCATCCTTCCCTGCCTGAGCCCTCTGGGGGAAATTTCTTGCTCACAGGAACCCCAGGGCCTCAGTCGAGGAGAAGAGGCTCTGGTGAAAGTTGAAATGTTTGGAGACCCTGGAGGTGCAACAGCTGCAAAGGCCTCTTAGAGACCAGGATAAGCCAGGACCGTAATGTTTGGGAGTACATTTTGTGAAATGGGGGGCACAGGGCACACCAGGGCATGATGATTGGGTGGAGGGTGATTTCCTCATCTCTCTTTTCCTGTACTCCTTCTCTGCACACACCCACGCACACCCCTCCATCTCCTAATGATGCAGGAAGAGAGAGGTTGCTGAGGCTGGGCCTGTGTCATGGCAGGGGGAGGCCCCTATATGCCCGAAAGGATTGGGAGAGAAAGGATTGGCAGTCAGTGGGGGAGGGGCATCCTCCTCCAACCATAAATACAAATTTTATTCAAGGTCTTTGTCACCATTTGTCTTCCTCGGGGGGCTGAGGGCCATGTCAGCCCCATGCATGTCTAATTCCAGATCTGCTCCCCTAGGCTGGATGATGGATGGATCAGAGAGGAGAGAACATGCCTGGGCTCACACCAGCCTCCTCTGCCCAATCTTCAGGCCCCATGCATCCCAGCGTCTGCCACCCCTCTCCTTCCCTCTGCCCTCCCTCCACTCACCAGAAGCCCTCTCTGCCAGGCCGCTCCCCACCCCACTCATTCTACTCACCAAGGGCCCCTGTTTGAGTCCCTCACCTTGGGCCCTTTCAGGTCCCAGTCCTCTTCTCTCTAGAGCTTCCCCTCTCCTCCCATCCCCAGCCCGGGCTGTGAGCTGCGTGACCAGCAGGGCTGCAGGCAGCAGCGGGTGTGTGTGTGGGGGGGGAGCAGGCTTGGCTCACAGGGAGCTGAGGGGCCAGCTCCATGAATTTATTCATGTTCTGTTGCTCTTTCTCCACGCTCTGGAATGAAGCTGCCAGCTCACCAGGTCCTTACTGCTTCCCCTGCAGCTGTCACATTCGGCCGAGGAGGGATCTGGGTAGGACCGAGGCCAGCCGGTGCTCCTGGGGCCAGAAGCCAAGTGTCTGGGCTCAAGGGAATGCTAGAGCCCAGGCTGGGGTCCAGAAAGTTTACACAGTGCTCTTCTGGCAGCCAGACTGGGAGGCCCCAGGGAAGTGGTGTGGTTGGGAAGTACATAGAGGAGGGTGTGCTGCAGGACAAAGGGTCAGGGAGGTGGCAGGCAGTCTTTAACAGTCTCCTAGCCTCCCTCATTTAAAAGTGTGGCCCAGTCTGGATCCTGCATTAACCCCTACCCTTGACTCTGCACTAACCCTGACTCTAATCCTATTTTATACATTTGACTCCTCTTCCATCCTAAAATAAATTTCAACTCCACATAACCTGACCCTAGATGGAAGCCAACCCCAGCTGTCCTGGAACCCAGGGGTCTCCCCAGAATTTCACCCCAGGGCTATAGCTATGTGCATGTCAGTGTTCTGAGGGCCAGACTTTAGATTAGCATGTGATTAGCATATGATTTGCATGTGATATGTGCCTTCTACTCTGCGGAAGTTTGCATGTTAAAATTTTATGAAGTCTAGCAAAAAGGTCCTGGCTCCTTGAAGATTCTCTTTTTTTGTTCCTTCTCTCACACTTCTTGTCACTGACCCCGACCCCCTCAAGGGAAGAAAGGGGGTAAGAGGGCTCATGGGAAGGAAAGCGATGGTAGTGACATGCCTCCATCACTTGCCTGAGTAAACCTCAGTTTCCTCATGTGTAAGAAGAGAGGAAACTCCTCTCTGACTGATGGGCCATTAAAATCTTAGGTAGAACTTTTTCCCCTTGCACTCTCTCCTTCCTCTCCTTCGGGGCAGTCATGGTGTGGTTCTCCCCACCCCTCCCACACTCTGGCTTTCCACTCTGCATGGAAAATCACACAAAGCCAGAAGCAGCCTGAATTGTCCGGTACCAGACCCCTGGTTGAAGACAAGGGAATTTTGCTTACCTGAGAGGACAGGGGATAGCATGTAAAGGGAAATAACGCAATTGAGTGCTTATTGTATTTTAGGGCTTTTAACATGCAAGTACTCATTGCCTCCTCACATACCCCTGAGAGGCGGGTATATTGACCCCACTTTACACATAAGGAAAGGGAAAATGGCTTGTCTAGTGTCAGCCTGTAAAGGGGCAGTGCTAGAATTGGAGTTATGATCTCCTAGCTTCTTTCTCACTGCCCTGGAGGAGACAAAAGGCACCTGGAGCAGTGGAAGGGTGAGACAGACAGGACAGGAATGAGCATCGAGATTTGAATGGGTCTTGGGGAAACCTATCTGTGTGAGACCAACAGGGTAGGGACTTGGCTTCAGGTGTCCCCCAACCTCCAGCCCAGCTCTGTCAATCCTGACACCCAACAGGCACTCCACTGTCAGCTAACAGGTGTCCAAAGTTGGTTGCGGAGAACTGTCCAGATGGAGGAAGAGAAGGCAGAGAAAAGGGAAGGAAAGGCACACGAAGCGAGCCGGAGGAAAATTTGCTTAAGGGGCGAAAAGGAGAGCTGAAGCGGGTTCTCCTTCTTCCACCTCGAGTGGGAAAACAGTCGTGGCCGAAGACCTGCGCACACTTTGCCTCCTCCTTGCAAAGACTACCAACATGCCTCGCCGCCAGGTCCAAGATTGCCACTTATCTGTCAGTGTCCCTGGGCCCTCGGTGCAATCTTGAGTTCAAAGAGTAGCGTCAGGGCCCACAGGGCTAAGGACAAGCTCTTGGCTCCTCAGAGAGAGGGTAGAGACCGCTTCCAAGGTGTCAGGCCAGAGCGAGAAGCTGATTTACTCCCACAGTCCCAGACTCCTGGCCAGGTGCGGCTCCTAACCTCCTCCTTTCTCCACCTCCCTTTGCGCTCCCTCCTGGCCCTCACTTCTCACCTGTCCCAGGCTCCAGTTAATGAAATGTGGGGATCGGCTGTATAGACCGCTTGCAGACCCCTCATTTCTCTGCCGGGATATTGGATCCCGCTCTGGAAGACAGACAGGTGGGAGAAGGGAGCCCGGAGCCGAGCGAGGGGTGCAGGCTGGTGAGAGCCCGGAGCTCAGGAGGTAGCGCTAAACTCCAACTCTCCAAGGCCCTGCAAAGCGAGGTAGGCCCTAGGATACTCTTTCTGCCTGGGGCCCCTAGCTCTTTCCACTTCTCCGACGAGCAGGAGACTTAACGAGCCCCACACCCACTGCACCCAGACCCAGGTGGATCCTGGACTCCTGGTCCCGCACCCTGGGTGGACCCGGAATCAGTACGCGCCGTGCACAGCGCCGCCGAGCCGGCGGCCCAGGCCGGGTGCTTCCTCCAGTCTCCTTCCATCCCTTCCCTATTGCTCCCCCACCCTACTGCACTCCCTCCCCGGCGGCCGCGGCCTTTATTAGGGATTCCGCGGCTGTCGGTCCCGCCATCCATCCTGTCCGCCGGCAATTAGGCGGCCAGACAAAGAGCAGCTTCGGATGGATGAGGGTCCCGGCGGATCGGAAATGTGAAGGGTCAGCTCTGCCGCCCGCGGCGCACCCCGCTCCCCCTTCCGCATAATCACCGGCCGCCAGTCATTCAACCGGCCGCCCGGGGAGCTCCCGGACCTGGCCCGGGAGAGGGCGGGGGCGCGACTGCAGCCTAGGTGCCTAGGGCAGGGCCAGGGCGGACCTGAAGCAGGGGCGTCTCTTGCCAGAGAGCGGAAGATCTGCAGCCCCAGGCGCCTGGAGAAGGGAGTCGGGATGGAATTATGGCCATGGGCGTTCCCTGAAGGGGGCCTGGGGGCCAGCGGCCTGCGGCCTCTCTGTGAGAAAGCCTGGGACAATAGCTGCGGGAGACAATAGCTGCGATCCAGGGCGCTCCCTGCTGGAAGGCTTGGGAACTAAGCCTCAGGGTCGATGCCAGGGCAACTGCGCCCAGGGCGACCCCTCTTAGAGAAACTCTAGGCTGGTGCGTCTCCTATCGGAATAGAATCACACTGCACGTCTATTCTCTCTCGCTCTCTTTAGTAAAATACAACGCATCCACATCAAATCAAGAAAAGCTCCAAGTCCTGAGGAACCCGTGTAGAGCAGAGAAGTTGTTCAAGGAGTCCGGGTTTTACTGTGGATTCTTTGGTGTTAGCTCCCAGCTGACAAATCAACATCTCAATCTGACAATTAGTGGTCGAGGTAGGGGAAGAGGGGTTCTCACAGCCCGCCCCGGCTTAGTCCTCCCGGCGGAAGGCAAAGAGGTGGGCCGGTTCTGGCAGTGATGAACGACTCCAGGGGGGCCCAGGCCCCCGAGCGCGCATTCATTACTCGACTGACAGGCAGGCCGGGCAGGCTGCGAGTGGACGTGCAGGGAAAGAGGCCAGGGGCAGGAGGGGGAGTGAGGGAAGCGTTTAACAGTCCCACCGCTCCCCCTGCTCCCAGTTCTTCACCTCAACCCTGGTACTTCCTTGAGCTTGGCCTTCTAGTTGTTGGAAAATTTGGGAAGCAGGGGCGAGGACCTAAGCCCCTCTCCATGGGTTCGGCGATGGTCTGAGATGTCAAGAAAGGGTGTAGACAAGCCTTAGGACTAGGCGCTTGGGCCTGACCTCTGAGGAATTGTGCGTGATTATGCACTCAGAGATAGTGTGTGTGACAGGGATTGATGGGTGTGAATCTCGCGTGGGGATCAGTGACGATGTATGTCAGAGCTAGAGATGTGTTAGCTTGATTTTGTCAGTGGAGATATGAGATTCGCGTGTCTGAGGATGAGCCACCACCTCTCCCTGCGTGTATGTCCCCTCACCATTCCCCCCCACCCCCAGTTTGCTGTCAGCTCTGTCTCCAGTTCTGGAGGAAATAGCAGTGCACACAGTGACAGCTGAGGTGTGCTGCTGGGGAACAGGTGGTGATGGATGTTAACTGTGAGAGTGCTGATCAGGACAGCTGCTGCCTTCTACCACCTTCACCACAAACATCACCCTTTCCCCAAGCACCTTGCAAGTAGAGTATGTTTTTTTTTCCCAAAGTCTGGAGACCTAGTTGCTGAGTCTTGGGGAAACAAGTGATTACCATCAGAGTTCTCTACAGCCCATACCCCAGCCCCCTACACATACACACAGTCTCCAATATAAGATGTGATCTCCAACACACCCCAGGCTGGTGGTGGTCAGAGACGAGGAAGTAGATGTTGAGCAGACACAAGGTGATGCTCAGGAAGTGAAGGGGCAGACCTTCAGACCTGTGAGAGAACTCATCTCTTTGGGGCCTGGACTAGCAGCCTCTGAGACCCTAACCTTCTGGATATCAGGTCCAGTTCATTAGCAATTGACACCTTTGGGAGGATAAAGCTAACTGTATTCTAATTCCTCTCCTTAATAATTATCTTTCTTTACCTGGCTTTGTCTCCACACTCCTCCTCCATTCTAAAAAACACCTAGAGGTTCAGCCTGGCCTCCTCCCCAGCCCTGAGTCTCCTGGGTCTATAGAGCAGACAGTTGGGGTGACTCTGGTCTCTGGCTCCCTGTTTTATTCAGTGACTCTTTAAGACACCTTCCCTTTGCCTCGCTAGAGTACTTCCTGGAGCTTCTATATCTTTATCTCTGTACCATTCTTTGTGTCTGCATGTTTCCACCTTTAGGGATTTCTTCCAAATTTGTCTCTCTACATTTTGGGGGGCTCTCTTTGTTCCTCTTGGTTTCTCTAAGAATACCCCAGCCCAACAGTGAGGCCCACGGGGATTGGGGTAGAGAGAGCAGAGTTTCCTTCCTGCCTTCATCCAGAGGCAATTGCTAACCCAATGATGGTCATGCCCTGTCAGGGCCTGGGCATGCCCGGGTCACTTCTCATTCCGGGCACAGGCGCCTGGTCAATGCCCCGCTGTCCGTCCCCCCTCCAAACAGCCCTCCTCCTGGCCCCCGCCCCCTTCTCCCGCGTGGAAAAGGCAAATTTGACATTTTTAAATCCCGAGCCTTAGAGGGATCGATGCGGCCCGAGGGCCCCGCCCGGGGTCGATATTCCTGATTGGGAAGCGGCCGCTGCGCGGAGCCCGCGTGTAAATCACTCCGGCCTGGGGGAGGGGACGCGGGGAGCCTACAGCGTTCCAAGCGCGCTGAGCCTGGCAGGGTCGAGGTCCGGGCGGGACCCTAGGACGACAGAATGAGGAGAACAACAGACCTTAGAGAACCAGAGAGAAGCCCGTCTAGAGCCTCCCCCCTCCTCTACCCAGCCCTGCCAACTCCCCCAGCCGGCTCCAGTCTCGCTTCAGCGGCTGCCACCCTCCGTTGCCCCTGGAGCCGCCGGGGAGGCCGGTGTCGGAGCCAGCCATGCGGCGGCTCCTCTCCGGCCGCTCCCGCGGGGCCGGGGCTTCGGCGGCGGCTGTCACGGAACCGACAGGCCCGGCTAGCCAGGAAGGGGCGGGTGGCGGGGAAGAGGCGGCGGAGAGGGGGGGAGGAGGAGGCTAGCGCAGCTCAAGCACTCAGTGGGCACGCAACAGATGTTTGCCGAATTGAGGGACTGCAAGGTGGTCTGGGACACAGAGCGGCGCGGGGCAAGGGGCCTGAGGGCGGGGGCTGGGGAGGAGGCAGCCCAAACCAGGCAAGGGCCGGAGCCTCACTCGTGGGGTGAACAGGCACTCAAGGGCGCTCTGGGGATCTCTGGGCTGGGCTAGACACCCCAAAACCCCGCGGGGGAAACCGGGGTAATAAAGAACAAGAGAGAATGGGGTGGACAGGGGAGTTTGGGCCCCACCTGCAACCTCCTCCTCTGCCCCTGGCCTCCAGTCCTTGCAGAGCTGTGCTGGGGAAATCGAGGCCGCTGAGGCTGAGAAGGACCAAAATGGTTAAAAGCGGGGTCAGCGACAAGGCTGGGGCAGCAGCCAGGATTCCTGCGTGGGTCTCTGGATTCACCCGCTCACCCTGGGTCTGCTGGCGGGTAAATACACCACCACGCCTCTCTCCGCAGCTCAGACCCTTCCCTCCCGCTTCAGCTTGTCAGATCCCCCCACCTCCCACCCCGCGCCAGTTTATAGAACAACAATTTGGGGAAAACAATCCGGGCCGAGTGACGGCCCCGTAATTGTGACAAAGTGAGTGCGGGCGGCTGGAGAGAGTGCTAGGGCGGGAGAGCTGCGGGGCGAGGCGGAGGCCGGGGCGCCTCCCGCCCTCCCTGCAGCCCCTCGTTCTCATTCTGGTCACCTCCCATCCCTCTCCTTGACTTCTCCAATTCCTCTTCTCCCGGCCCCTAGCGCCTCCCTTCGCTTGTTCCTCCATCGCTCTTCCCTTTCCTGCCGGTAACAGCTCCTCTCCCGCTCCCCACCCCCTCGCCGCCCCTCCCCGGGGGCGCTTTTTCCTCGCTCCCTTCTCCCTCTCTCCTCCGCCCTCCACTCGTTTCTTCGTCTTTTCCTGGCGCTTACATTGCCCTTGGGCCCCCGGCTCTCCAGGCACAATCCGCTTCTCTCCCTTCCCAGTCGTCTCTCCCTGAGGTCGAGTCCTGAGCCCCCTTCCCGACCTCCACTCCCTGGGAGGCCAGGGCAGCCCGGCACTCCTGGGTTCCTCCAGCAGCACAGCTAGCAGCAGGCTGCGGCCCAGGGGGCTCTGGCGGCCTGCCCCTTCCCTCCGTTTCCTGCGGCTGCCGCCCCCACCCTGCTCCAGGTGCCGGGAGCTAGTTTGTTTGTCCAGCGGCGGCCGCCGCCGCTCGCGCTGTTTGCCAAGCTTAGCGCGCTGCAGCGCAGTGCTGGCCCAATTAAGTCTCATTCATTATTCAGTGCCCCTGTCCGCCCACAGCGGGTCAGGGAGTCGCTTCGGGGCCCCTCCCAGACCAGGCCCCTCTGTGATTCCTAAGGGGTTATGTCGGGAGCCATATTTCCTCCCCTGGCCGGGATAAGGACTGAGGGGACGGAAGCACTCTGCCTACTGCAGGGCGATGATACCGGTGAGGCGCACCCGGCCCACCTCGCCCTCAAGTTAAGACGTGGGGACCTTGGAGATCTAAGCCCCTCCTTTACAGAACAGGCAATTGCGGCGTAGACTCCAGGATTGGAGGCCGGGACACTGAAATGAAGGCATCTTGCATCCCAGCTCCATCCCAGCGCGAAGGCGGCAGACAGGCTGATTACTCTCTTCTCTGAGTCTTGGGCTGCCGCCTCGCTCTCCTGGTGGGACGCTCCCAGCCCTCTATCCCTTTTTGCTCCTGTTTTTTCCCTCTCGTCTATAGCCGGAGGGAAAGAGCAGCCTCGGGGCTCCCACTGGATCAGGAGACTCCTCAGATCTCAGGCCCCTGTCTAGATGTGGAGTCCTCTAACTGGAAGGCCTGGAGGCAGAGCAGTGAAGCAAACTTGGGGAGGAGGAGTTTGAGGCGAACTCGGAGGGGGCAATGAGGCAAACTCGGGATGGCGCTGTCCCTCCCTGCAGCCTGTCCGTGAGTATCTCTGTCTTAGAGGACCTGGAACTGGAACCATGCACGGCCGTGTTGAAGGGAAATGGAGTGTGGAGAGAGGAGCGTGCAGCCAGAGGTGAGGGAGGAGTCATTCTCCCATATGCCGGGGGAAGGAGCAATCAAGGACATATTCTTGCATTTATGTCTGTCTTTTTTTTTCAGCGCCACAGGTGGGACCGTCTCCATGCTCCTGCCGGGCAGTACCTAGGGAGAGGCCACCCTGGGCTGCTAAACCTGGGCATCTGGAGAAGGCGAGTCTGGGGACCCGCCCGGACCCGCCCTTCCATAAGCCGCAGCGCCACTTGGCGGCCGTGGTGCCGCGGTGCAGGAGGCGCGCTCGACCTGGGGTGGGGCGCTGCACCAGCCCGTTAGAGCAGGATGCGTCTGGAAAGCCTTCAAACCGAGTTTTCCCGAGAGGGTGGGCGAGAGGAGTCGGGCGGGAGGGTGATCCCGAGAGGACTAGGGAAGGCCTGGTGGAGGGGGCCCGCCCAGGGCGGCCTGACTTCGGTGACAAAGCTGACACAGAAAGACAAAGTCCATTTGGATGGAAGTGGGAGCTCAGTGAGAGGGGCCATTTTGACTCTGGTGACAGGAAATGACTGGTCTCCCGCGGTCTGGGAGCGGAGCACCCAGGTACGGCCGCTCAACCTGGGACTGGCGGGTACTGGCTGGTGGTCGTGAGGCCCGCTCCACGTAGAGAGACGACTGGCAGGCACGCTTTGGCATCTGGTTTGATAATCTGAGCATTTGTCCAGCTTTGGAAAGGCTTTCCAAGTCTGCCTCCGAAGGTGATGGTTGAGTTGGGGGGTGCCAAGGTATAGGTCAAAATGTAGTTTTCCAAGATGTTTAAGTGGAGGGAATTCAGGACCCCTTTCAAGTTTGCCTCGTGGGAATATCTCATGGCTTGGAAAGATGGGAAGGCTGGAGAGGCGCTAAAGCCTGGGCCAGGTGTCCGAGGGCAGCCATAGTCGGAGTTAAGGAGCAGGGGCCAGGGAAGGGGCTTTCAAAATGCATGGGAACTTTGGAAAGGCATCCTATTCAGTCCTTCCTCTTCATGGTCCCTCAGTGAGTCATTGCGGGGTCAGTGGTCTGAGGGGAGGTCTGAATTTAAACAGTCTTCTCCCCTAAATTTGGAGTTGCTGTGTTTGTAAGGAACAAGACTGAGGTGCTGGGACAGAGGACATGGGATAACTAGCATTCCAGGGACTCAGGTAGTTCTGGAGTTGGCTTTAATTAGAAGGAGAAATGGTTACTGTCTTGGGCCTGGATATAGTCGTATGACTCTGCTTTTTTCCATCTTTTAGGGTCTAAGGATAACTCTGGGGCCATTATGGTCATGATTCTCAGAGAGAACCCCGAGATTTCTGCACTTGAGCAATGTCAGGTGCCACCGAACTTGTTCTGAGACCCTTGCCCTAGAGGATGGCCAAGGGGCTCCTGGTGACCTATGCCCTCTGGGCTGTAGGGGGCCCTGCTGGGCTCCACCACCTGTACCTGGGAAGGGACAGCCATGCCTGCTCTGGATGCTTACCCTGGGTGGGGGTGGGCTGGGCTGGCTCTGGGAGTTCTGGAAGCTCCCAAGCTTTGTAGCTCAGGCCAACAGAGCCCAGGGCCAGAGGCAGAGTCCAGGAGGGGGGACACCCCCTTTGAGTCCCATTCGCTTCGCTGCCCAGATGGTAGTTGGCATCTATTTTGGCCTTGTGGCTCTGATTAGCCTTTCTTCCACGGCCAACTTCTACACTGTGGCCCTCCCACTGGCAGTTGGCTTAGGGGTCTTGCTGGTGGCTACTGTTGGCAACCAGACCTCAGACTTTAAGAACACCCTAGGGGTGGCATTTCTTATTTCCCCTGTCTTCTATGGCCGCCCCATAGCCATCCTACCCATCAGCTTGGCTGCCAGCATCACAGCCCAGAAGCATCGCTGCTACAAACCTTCAGTGAAATCAGAGACACTCAGTGTGCAGCTCTACTGGCTGGGCTTGGCTTACCTTGCTTTCACAGGCCCACTGGCATACAGCACCCTCTGCAACATGGCTGCCACCCTCAGCTATGTGGCAGAAACCCTTGGCTCCTTTTTGAATTGGTTCAGCTTCTTCCCTCTTCTTGGCCATCTCAAGGAGTCTGTCTTCCTTCTGCCTTACCGGATCTGGAGGCTACTGGTGGGGGATCCTGGATTCAACAGCAGCTGCTTCCAGGAGTGGTGGAAGCTCTATGAGTTTGTTGACAGTTTTCAGGATAAGAAGTGTCAGCTGGCTTACCAGGTAAGGCTTTCTTCCCTCTCATTTCTGTCTAGGATGGCTCTGGGTGTTAGGCTAAGCCTTGTTGGAGCTGGCATCCCTTATGTGGAAGTACTTTTCTCATTTCTGCTGGCCAGGCCCAGGAAGACTGTTTTATATTCTTTTGGCATCTGTGTGTAATGGGCAAAGATTACAGAGGCTTTAATAGTGAGTGGGAAAAATATATGTCTATTATTTACTTTTTATTGAGGTATAACATATAAAGTGCACTGATTTTAGATACACATCACTCAGATCAGAGTATGGAACATTTCCAGCATTGAGAAGGTTCCTTCGTGCCCACCCCTTTCCAGTCTATACTCCCACTTTCAGAGGTAACCTCTATTACGACTTCTATCACCATAGATTAGTTTTGGCCATTCTTGAACCTCAAATAAATGGAATCATACAGCAGGTGTTCTTTTGTATCTATCATCTTTCATTCAACATTATGTTTATGAGATTTATTAATACTGTTGCATGCAATTGTAAATTATTTGTTTTCATTGCTGTATAGTATCCCATTGAATGATTATACTACAATTTATTTATCCACTGTATTGTTAATGAACATTTGGGTTGTTTCCACTTTGGGGCTATTATAAATAAAGCTACTATAAATATCCTTATACATGTCTTTGGTGGAGACATATATACATTTATTTCTCTTGTGGGGAGGAAATCTTGTCAGAGATCTTGTGAAGTTCCAGGTTGGAACATGGGCAGTTGTGATTAAAGACAAATCCTGGCTTTTGCCATGAGATCTAGAGCTTGTCCATGTTTCAGAAGGCTGGAATTCTAGCCTGAGGTGCTGTTCTTTTCCCCTGGGTAAGTAGAAGTCCATTCCAGAGATACCATAGCCTGATTATCGAAGGTGCAGGAAGAGGCCCAGATGCCCTGACAATGTTGTGAGATTCTTGTGAGATTCTAATTTTCATCTTCTGTTTCCATAAGGTTTTGGGCCTCTCAGAAGGGGCAACAAATGAAGAAATACTTCGGAGTTACTGGGAGCTGGTGAAGGTCTGGCACCCTGACCGTAACCTGCACCAGACAGAGGTGGCACAGAGGCACTTCCTGGAAATCCAGGCTGCATATGAAGTCCTGAGTCAGCCCAGGAAGCCCAAGGGACCCTGAAGGTGAGAAGAAATTTTTCTCTAAAGATGGAGTCTTCCCAGTAGAGCTGGGCAGCTTGTCTCAAGTCTAGCTTTGCCCACGAGGGGCATTCCAGCGCATTAAAGAAACTATCTGCTTATAGTGGAGATGAGAAAATCTTAAAGGGGTAAGAAAGATTATGGTAGAAGAATGTATTTATGTTCTGAATTTCTAAATTCTTGTCTATTATAGCCTTGACTATTTTTCTTAAAACCAGAGAATGAAAGGCATATTATAAAACCAATAACATATCTTTCAGAGCAGTGGTCCCAACCACGAACTGGTTTCATGGAAGACAATTTTTCCACAGATGGGGGGTGGGGGGCTGACAGGGAGGTAGAGCTCAGATGCTGATGCAAGCAATGGGGAGCACATTAAATACAGATGAAGCTTTGCTGGCTTGCCAGCTGCTCACTTTCTGCCGTGCAGTTCCCTGGTTCCTAAGTTTCAAGGAAGACAATTTTTCCACAGACAGGGATGGGGGCGGCTTCAGTGGAGCTCTGCAGCCCTGTCCCTAACAGGCATGGCCTGGGGGTTGGGGACCACATTTTAGAATATGTGCAAATATTATATATTAATTTAAAAAATTAGAAAATCTATCTATCTATCTATCTTAGTGAATATACCACCTTGTCCCACTCCTGGTACATTGATGTGGGGAGGAAGGTTATTTAACTTCTTTTCTTTAATGTGTAAAGCACTAGGTTAGGAGATTGAAGGAAAAATATAAAGTGTCTAATATTTTACAAGCTGTCCTATGACAAGAAGAATTTGATTTATTCTGTAGATTACTAAGGGGTAAGACTGGGGTTAAATTTCAAAATTTCAAAAGAATTTTAATTCTGTTTATAGGAGAGCTTTCTAGCAGCTACCCTTTTTCCAAGAAGGAACAAGCTGCTGTGGAGTAGGGGGTAGTCCCACGTCACAAACTCCTCTGCTTGGAGGAGTATTTTTGGAGAGTTCTCAAACTTTACACAGGTGGTTGGACTGGCTGAATTCTCAAGTCTGCCCAGTACTTGAGGTCTGATTCTGAGCTACACACCCTGCTCCCTAGGAGCATACAATCTTCTGGGGTATAACACCCCATAGCAGATATTGAAGGTACACAGATATCAAAGTCCTCATTCAGTGTTTTGAACTAAGTGTCGTTAAGAGCTGTAAATAATATATTGGGATATTGGAGGAGGGATAGATAACACTGTTTTATGGGGCTCCTGGAAAGATTCACAATTTTATATCTTGTAT
This sequence comes from Avahi laniger, assembly GCA_963575035.1. Classification (NCBI taxonomy): domain Eukaryota; kingdom Metazoa; phylum Chordata; class Mammalia; order Primates; family Indriidae; genus Avahi; species Avahi laniger. The sequence continues at coordinate 21,426 of CAUYSK010093577.1, forward strand.
ATCCCTGGGGAACTTTGGGGAAACCCTAGGAAACCAGCAGCTTGAGTATTTCAAGGAGGCCTTATTTAATTCTAGGTAACTAGCCAGGTATGAAAGAAAGAGCCCAGGATGTCTCAGTTTTCCAAGGAAGACTGGCGACCAGGAGAATGATGTCAAAATTATTTATCTTGATTGTAGCTCTTTATATGTGTGTACAATCTCTACACTTTTTTTTCTTTTTTCTGGATGTTAACTCTGAGTAGCATATATATAAAAATTATAGATTTTAAAGTAGAATTATGTCAGCTAATATTCTCTAAAGATTAAGAAAATGGTCTGATCAATTGAGAGGAATGAAATTTGTAGATGTTTTTTCTTTGCATTAATATATACAAAAACTTTTAAAAATTTGCCATTGAATTCACTTATGTACCATGATTTCAAGACCGAATTAATTTTTATACCTTTTAAAGTTGCCAAAAATCGATATGTGTTTCCTTTGAAAAACACAGTTGGTCAGATTATTACATGGAGTTTTAATGGGGCATTTTCATAGGCTATTAATTAGTAATTTATTAACATAATATGTAGCACTATATCTGCACAATGTAAATACATTAAAAATAGTCTATAAGAAAAAAGAGGCATTTTCCAGCACGCTTTAGGCCATCTGCATCTCAGGAGTGGAGTTGGCAGGACAAACTCTACAACCATGGGGTAACCTGTATCCACCTCTTTTGTAAGCCAGGCTTTTCTGCCAAGGACGCACTTGGATTTCAAGTGTCAGGGAAGGACAGTTCCCTGACAGGCCTGAAGAAGCCCCCAGGTCTAAAAGAAAGTCTGTTCAGGATGGAGATGACAACAAGCATCCCAAAGGACTCCCTACTCCCCACTAGAATGCCTTCTCAACAACTGGAATAAATTTAAGTTAGAAATTCTAAAAAAAAAAAAAAAGAAGAAGAAGAAAAGAAAAAGAAAAAGAAACCAAGGAGTGATTAGGGGCTCTACTAGATTTGGAAAATTATTTTACTGTTCTTAAATTTTATAATGGGTTTTGTTACAAAATATGGATATATTTTAATTTATTTGAATGGGAATTATTGATGAGCCACACCTGTTTTCCTAACATGAGCAAGGCTACAATAAATATCTTTGAATATATATACTGATGCTTTTTGGTTTTTTGAAGCTAGATTCCAATAAGTGATAATGTAGGGTCAAACAGAAGACATGTTTTAAATTTTGATGGATATTGTATCAGGTTACTTCCAGAAAAGGTGGTAACAATTTACACTTCCACCAGCATGTAAGAAAGTGGCCTTTTCTTTGTAAAAATTTTTGTCAAGATGATGGGTGAGCAATAATATCTAATCACTTTAATTTGCATTTTCCTGACTCCTAGTGAAGTTCAGCATCTTTTCAAATGTTTATTGGACATTTGCATTTCTTCTTCAGTGAATTGCTTAATAGTACTCTCTACCTGTTTTTAAATTGTGTTCCTTTTTGTCTCTATCAAATCTATTTTGTTGATATCCTTGCTTGTTAGAAACCTTAACTGTTTGTAATATGTGTTGTGGATATTTTTCCCCAGTCTATGACTTGTCTTTTGACATTAAGCGTGGGTTTTAGAGTCAAAAGGACTAGCACTAGGATTTGAATCTGGTTCCATGATTTTTTTTTTTTTTTTTTTTTTTTTGAGACAGAGTCTCACTCTCTTGCCTGGAGCGAGTGCCGTGGCGTCAGCCTAGCTCACAGCAACCTCAAACTCCTGGACTCAAGCAATCCTACTGTCTCAGCCTCCCAAGTAGCT
>CAUYSK010093578.1:0-45010 GCA_963575035.1 Avahi laniger
CAAACAGACAACCTACAGAATGGGAGAAAATTTTTGCATGCTACAAATCCGATAAAGGGCTGATAACCAGAATCTACTTAGAACTCAGGAAAATCAAGAAGAAAAAATCAAACGACCCTATCAAAAAGTGGGCAAAGGATATGAACAGAAACTTTTCAAAAGAAGACAGAATAATGGCCCAAAAACATAAACAGAAAAAATGCTCAACATCTCTAATCATCAGGGAAATGCAAATCAAAACCACAATGAGATATCACTTATCTCCAGTGAGATTGGTCTTTATCAAAAAGTCCCAAAACAATAAATGTTGGTGTGGATGCAGAGAGATAGGAACACTCATGCACTGTTGGTGGGACTGCCAACGAGTGCAACCTCTGTGGAAAGCAATATGGAGATACCTTAAAGAGATACAAGTAGAAGTACCATTCGATCCAGCAATCCCATTACTGGGCATCTACCCAAAAGAATAAAGCATACTCTGTAAGAAAGACACCTGCACGCAAATGTTTATAGTAGCACAATTCACAATTGCAAAGATGTGGAAACAACCCAATACAATACATGAGTGGATTAACAAAATGTGGTATATGTATACCATGGAGTACTATTCAGCTTTAAGAAACAATGGTGATATAGCACCTCTTGTATACTCCTGGATAGAGCTGGAACGTATTCTACTAAGTGAGGTATCCCAAGAATGGAAAAACAAGCACCACATGTACTCACCATCAAATTGGTATTAACTGATCAACACATAAGTGCACATATAAGAATAACATCTATTTGATGTCGGGCAGGGGGGAGGGAGGAGGGGGCGGAGGAAGGAGGAGGGGACGGGTATATGCATACACAAAGAGTGCAATGCGCACCATCCAAGGGATGGACACACTTGATACTCGGACTTGGTTGGAGGAGAGGAGACAATGGCAACTTATGTAACCTAAACATCTGTACCCCCCATAATATGCTGAAATAAAAAAAAATGTGGAGTCTGTGTTTCCTCCCTCTTAACTCCGGCTAGGCCTTTATGACTGCTTTTTCCCATAGTGTATGGAACCATAATATCCCATAAAATGCCATGCACCTTTACCTGGTTTTCTTGGAATGCTCACAAATGGAATCCAGCCACCATATTGTGAGGAAGCCCAAGCAGCCAGGGGAGAGGCCCACATGGAGAAGAACTAAAAATTTTGCCCCATAGCCCTGGCTGAGCCTTTCAACGGACAGCCACTACCAATTTTCCAGTTATGATAGTGAGAATAAGCCATCTTGATGAAAGTGGATTCTACATCCTTCAGTTGAGCTTTTCTAGTTGGTTCTACATGGAACTGAAAAAGACAGACCTAGCACAAAATAAGAGAAGGATTTTTATCAAAAAACTTCTATTAATCAAGCTTAGAAAAACACCGAGCTGCAAATCAGAATACTTTTAATGGAAAGTCAGAAGGATGAGTCAAGGACTTTGGAGGATAACCCCAAGGAATAGGATTTAGAATTAATCAAGGAACTGGCAACGTATGCCTAGTTGGATTTCTGAATCAGGAAGAATCAATGACTGCTGTGTACTATCTGTGTTTACTATTTCTGAACAGAAATGTCTAAAGTGGTCCTCCTATGTCTGTTCTACCATTGTATGTGGGAGGTATGTATTTTGAGATAACTTTTCTCTTTAGTTCATATGTTTTCAGAATGAGACAAATGATATTTAAAAAGCTTCACTTCAGGAACTACATTTAAGGGACCTCACCCACATCTGGATCTGATTTAGGAAATAATATTCTGAACCTCAAGCCTAAGCCTTATGCTGTGAAATAAGATTTGGGTTCTTTGGAGAGGATGTGAGTGTATTTTGCTTGTGAGAGGGATGTGAATTCTGTAGCCAAATGGAAGACTGTGGTAGATTGCATGTTACAAAGATGTCTGAAAAACTCTCTCTCATCCTACAGCTCTTATGGGACCTTGCCACTTTTCTATCAGGAGGTAAAGTCTGTCCCCTTGTCTTGAAACTGTTTTTGATTTGCTTGAGCAATAGAGTATGGCAGAAGTGATGTTAAGTAACTTTTGAGTTAGGTCATAAAAATGCCATGTGCTTCTGTTTTGTTCTTTTGTGATGCTAGTTCTTGGAAACCAACCACCATGTTGTAAGGAAGCCCAACAGCCTATGCAGAGGGCCACACTAGAAGCACTTCACTGCCATTTGAGTGAGCCATGCTACAGGTAGATCTTTCAGCCTCCAATTGAGACTCCTCGTCTGAAGCTTCATGAGACAAAGATAAGACATCCTTGCCACACCCTGCCCAAATCGTTGATTCTTGAGTAAAATGAACAATCTTTGTTGTTTTAAGACAGTAAGTTTTGAGGTGGTTTATTGTTATTATTGAACAATAAATAATTGAAACTTAGTTATATCATGAAATCATGTCATTCTATTCTAGCTTCCACTGTTGTTGTTCAGAAGTCATCTGTCTGTCTAAATTATGTCCTTGTACTCATACTTTGTCTTTGTGTTTCTCTGAGGAGTACGCTTTGTCTTTCATGTTTTTTAGTTTCATTCTGTTGTAGTTAGATGTCAATTTATTTTTATTTATTTATTTATGTTACTTGAGTTCATTGGGCCTTGATCTTTCTCCATATCTGGAAAACCTTCAAATATTGCCTGTGTTCTACCCTCTCTCCTCTTCTCTGGAACTCTAAATATTTGTATGTTAGTGAGTATTTGTTAGTTACAACAATCAAATATTTAGAGCTCCAAGAAAGGAGAAAAAAATGGAGCAGGCAATATTTGAAGTGACAAAGACTGAAAAATTTCCAGACATACTCACATTAATCTCCATGTCTCCTCAGTTGTGTCTTATATACTATTAAGCCTATCCATTAACTTTTTATTTTCAATTATATTTTTCATTCCTAAAAGTTTATTTGCTTCCTGCACAAGTATGCATGATTATTCTTTGAAGTTTCCTTTACTTTGCAGATATTTTTAAGCCTAGCTTTTAATATTTACTCTGAAATGTTGGTTATCATTCATGATTCCTTGTTCTCTGGAAAATTAATTGTGGGAAATTTTTTGAGGTCTAGAATGCAGGCAAATTCCTCCAGATAAGATCTGAGTTTGCTTTTGCCAGGTGCCTGGGAGCCATCCCAGTCTGGACACTCTAAACTAAATATACTACTTGAATTTGCTTATGTGAATTTGGGCAAAAACTCTGCAAGAATTAGCTTGTCATTACCATTTGTCTTTCTTTTTTCTTTTTTTCTTTCCTTTTCCTCTGCTTTGCTTACTGCCAAAGCAACCGAGCAATTTTCTTTGCAGTTTTCTGCAAGGGTGTGCATGTGTGATGATTTTTCTTCTAGTTAATCCTTAAACTGAAAGTGGAACACTTTGGGGTCCCAGCTTTATGGGGGGAAGGCCTATTATTAGACCACCCACTCTGTCTCTTTTCCACATGTCCTAAGGAGAACTTGAAAATCACCACTCAAGTTCCCACTTTGGCAAATGCCCTCAGGCTGAAAGGGCTAAAAGCACATGGCTTCCTATTAGAGCTTCCAGCCTTCGCTTAGATTTTGGCTTCAGACTTTCTTGCTATTTTGCAGCTCACCAATGCTTTTAGAAAGATGTGTTTTTTTGTTTTTGCCAGACTTTTTAGTCATTTTTCATGAGAAAATTGAGTCTACTACTTAGCCCACCATATTACTAAAAATGTCTCTCTCCCTGGGTGGCAGGCACAGTCAGGCCTTCTAAGTATTTCCCGGCACCATTTAGGTCCTTTGGGCCTTGTTCCATGCAGATTTTACAAACATGAATTTAAGCCAATGGCCAGATTTGGAATACGAACTAAAGGTTCCCTAGACCCATAAGAGAGAACAGATGGGATCCGCTTCCATCACCACCCCATCATGGAGAGAATGGAATCAGCAAAAAGAATTTTGGAAATTGAGGGAGTTTCTAGCAGAGGAACCAACATTATGTTTCCTTCTTTTACACAATGGCATGTTTAATCAGAGAACAGAATTTAAATGCCATATGAAAAGCCTTCAGTAGTCTTAGGCTTCTGCTTAGGGATTGAAAAAAGAGGTCCCCTATTGGTGGCCATTTGTTCATTTGCTAGCATAGGGTTTGTAAATGCTGTCTAGGGCAACAGTTCACTTGTGGGGGGATGGTCCATTAAAAATATAGATGGCTGTTAGAAGGACTCCATCTTTATTAAGTTTAAACCCATAAAAGGTTTCCAGGAGATAAAAAAAAATTAGATGATAATGTAAAATAGTGTACAGAAAGTTAGATTTTCTTTAAAATGTAAGTGTTCAAGGAGTACTTGAAGAAATATCTAGGCACACTTTTACCTTAATTTTTTGTCCATCTTTCTCACAATGGTACATCTCACTCTGGTCTCTGATTGCGAGAAATGTTTATGTGTGTTTTGCAGTTTTAAGAAATATACGGCAGCTCCCAGGGGTATAATTTCACAAGAAAAAATATTACCCATAAAATTAGGATCAACTGAGAGATAAAAGGAATTTTCTAATGACATTTGAGAAGAATTGTCAATTCCCATGAACATAATTGTGGAGTCTTGGCGCTAGAGACAGAAGGGCCTAACTCCAGCTCTGCACTGCGCAGTTTATCCCTTTCCAAGTGCCTGCTGCATCCTCCTCCCCTTCCTAGCAAAGAGGCAGTCGGCTGTTTCGTTTTGAGATTTCCATGTATTGGATCACAACACCCTATGGATTTGGCTACTTCTGATGGAACTGGGCATGATGTCTGGACCTGAGAGGTGTGTGAGTTTGGATGTCACCTGCATGAGGAGCTCTGCCCTTTGGGGACATTCTACTCTTGTTGATGGCAACTTTAACGGACCAATAAGATCTTCGCATTTGAGAAGCTTGAATATGAGATAAGAAGGACAAAAATAGATAGCAGAACAAAACAACATCTGAGAGATGCAGAGAGAGGAGGCTGTGAGCAGAAAACGATGAAGCTATGAATTGGCAGAAACCTTGAGGGAGGGCAGTGAGCAGAGAGAGGAAATTTACAGCAGCCCCAGAAAACAGAAAGCGGGGAGCTGAGAAGAAAGGTGCTGGGTACAGCGTTATCGCTGGGACACTAGTATGGCTGTAGTTCCGTGAACAGCAGCCAGCTCTCCATGAAGGCTGTTTGCTTACTGTATCTGTTTTTTTATCTTAAATTGCTCATGTATCATTTCAATAAAATTTCATTACTTTAAGAAGATGTGTTTCTGTTTCTTGATAACTGAAAGAGATTAATCAAACCAGCTCTGGTGGAAAATCAACAATGACAAAATGGACATTTTAATACATTTTTTCATGAACAAATTAGTCAAGGTGGCAGAGTAGATATATAATTTGAGATCTCTTCCTCTTCTTAAAACCAAAGCAATGATAGATTAAAAATATGTATATATTTTTAAGTTAAACATTTAATAAGAGAAAAAATTAAACAACAATCTAAAATTGTGTATGTCTAGAAATGAAGCTGAGCTACACTTCAGCGACACAAGAGCACTCGCAGAAGTAAGAAGGCTGGGGTCCAGGTGAGGACCTGGGCAGAGGAGCCCGTGTTTCTCCCGTGTGTTCATGGAAAGCAAACGTGCTCTGTGCCAGCTGGCTGGCGGCGACCAGCTTTACTGCTTTGAAGCAAGTGAAAGGAAGATGAAAAAAACTGTGACCAGTTTCTGCCTGTGGCCACATCCGATGGAATGAAGAAGAGGCCAACTCTGCCACACCAGCAAGACGTGCTCCAAATACCCATGGGCTCAGTGACAGGAACAATAATGGCCTTAATGTCCCCTTGGGATAGAACCTTGAGTAGCTGCATGGAGGTACATAAAAAACTGCTAGGTAGAGAAGAGTGAGCTCAGAACCATGGAGAAAAACAAAGAAGCAAACAAATTCCTACCTGAACCAAACAGAAGATGCAACTGTGAATCAAGACTGCAACATCAACTCTTACCTGAGTTTCCAGCCTCCTGGCCTGCCTTACAGATTCCAGACTTGCTAGCCACATAATTCTGTGAGCACATTCCTTAAAATAAACTTCTCCCTCTCTCGTTCTCTCTCTCAGTGTGCATGCATGTACACACATACACACACACACACACACACACACACTACCACACCCTTCAACCACCCACATACCCCTCTCCAAACAACAAAAGGAGGAAGTTGCTAATCTGGTCTGATGCTAAAAACTTTAGTACCCAGGTATCTTAGCACTTTCTTTCTTAACAATCAGACTTTCCGTGGAAAGGCATTCTCATGGTGGCTCACTTGCTGGGGGTTGTCTAGCTTAGATTTCAGTCTGTATTCAAAGCCGCCACCCTGGTGCCCCTGTCTGTGTTGAGTAGTGGAATCTTCCCAAACATGCTGGTCTTCAGAGAAGAGCTTGTGGGATCCTCAAGGCAAAAAGGGATCACGTGAGAGTCAGTATTAGATGGAAGCTCAGTTTTAAAAGTCATTCCTCTTCAGATTATTTACTGTGACCTTTGTTTTCATTTTTTCTTTTTCTTTGTGAACTAAAAATCTTAAGCCTTCCGCTAACTCAGTGAACCCCTCTCAGCCAACGGGGCCCCAGAAACACCTTAAAACTGAGTTCCCAGCTGTGACAGGATGGGAGAGATAAAGCCTAATTACAAAGGCATGATTTACCTTCATAAATGTTCATGACTCCTCCTATAGCTTGTTGAATATGTATGTTTGACCACCTCAGTCCTCTTGTTCCTTCTGTCTGCCCTTTGAAGCACGTGTGCCTGGCTTCTGGGCCAGTCTCTGCTTCCCAATCTGCTGGAATGGGCACCCAACAGGTTGCTACCCTTCATGAGAAATATAGCTCTCCTTTTTCCAAAGTATAAGCCTTGTTAATTTTTTTTTAGTTAACAGCCTTATGTTTAGGGTTGCCTATGTTCATCATATGTAGAATGTCTCGCAGATATTGATGTTCTAAAAGCATTAATGACAGAAGCCTAGAAATATAATTATACTACTCTCAAAATTAGCACACTATTTGAAAAAGAGATAACAAAACTTGAAACAAAATCCTTTTTTTTAAAAAAAGAAGAAGTTTCTCAGGCCTGAGATGCACAGTATAGAGAGAACTCTGCAAAGCTTTTAGCCACAAGAAAAGAAGAGGTTACACAAACAAGACCAAAGGACCAATTAAGACAAGCTCAGAAATATAAAAGTATGTTTATAGAGAAAGCAGGGCAATGATCCTGAAGAAAACCATCTAAATTCTCTCCAACCCAAACTCTCTTTTGAGCCAATCAAGACATTAAAGAAAACTACTGGTCCTGCTAGTGTTCAGCAGGACATAAGGCTGAAAGGCAGTAATTATGTCACATCACACCAAACTCAGATTTATTCAAGCAGGACTTCACTTCTGTCCACAGTTTATATGATCCTAAAGGTCATGGTTCATGACACAAACCTAGATGGTAAAGCCTACTACATACCTAATATGGTACAGTCTATTGCTCCTAGGCTATACACCTGTACCGCATGCTATGGTACTGAATACTGTAGGCAACTAACTGTAACACAATGGTAAGCAATTGTGTATCTAAACATATCTACACATAGAAAAAGTATAATAAAAATAATCCTGGTAGATTTAATATACCCTGAATTCAGAACAATTACATAAAATAAATGGGGATATTTAATTTGAATAATACTCACAGTAAAGTTGATGAGGTCATAGTACAGGTGAAGGTGCTTTTGCTTTGTAACATGTATTGCTCCAGATTCATCTCTCTTAACCTGATGATGAAATTAAAACAATCTAAATATTGTTTATTGTTTGAGTGACTTTTTAAGTTACTTAATTATACTCCGCCTAGAGCAGAGCATAATTCTCATTCAGTATGGCAAGTCAAAAATATTGGTAATTAAAGAAACTATTATACAAATGAAAAAAAAAAATCATTCACTCCATAATTTGTACCAAAATCCAAGGCATTATCTGGCTAGTGGTCTAGTTGTCAGTATTAATACAATTTTGACTCTTTCATAATTCAGAACAACCTAACTTCATCACATCAATGACTACATTTAGCTAGAGTGAAAGTATAAAATGGGATTGGTGACATGGTATCATGAAGTTCAAGTTCATTAAAGAAAAGACACCACAGTGACGAAACTAGATTTTTCTTAACTATACCACTGTAGCTCAAACAGCCCAAAATTTTCCAAAAGAACTTCATGTCAATATTTTATTTATATTTTTATACACATACACTCTATAAAGCTCGATCATCCTTATAATTTGCTTTCTCCACTTCTGCACCAAGGTAATAGAACACTGAAGAAAGATAAAGCGCAAGATACACCTGATCACCTGAAAGTCATGACATTCGGTTCAACCTGGGTTTTCTTGCATACTCTCTATGGTAGTGGTCTAGATGCCTTTCCCTTTAAGTCCCAATTCCCCTTTGCCTTCTAATCCCATCACTTACAGTGCTGATGTCACCTGATACCTTATCCAAAAAGTGGGATCACGTAATGAGGGCCCTTCATGTAGTCCTATCTTCACTAAATTGCTTCCCCCATAAGAAAGGACGCTCTGGTAAAATGATCATGGCATCTAGAGCTGCACATTTAAGTTCCACTATTATAGCTGTGTGAACAAGGGCAATCGCTTATTCTTTCTCAGTTTCTTCATCTATAAAATGAAAATAAGATAGCACCAAATTGTCCTATACATTGCATATGTTGAAATAGTATTTCACAAACTGAAAAGATCAATGACAACATTACTTATTCCTCTAAGATTTCTAAGTCCTTTCTAAAAAAAAACAAAAAATCGCTTCACCTATATACAGTTACACATCACTTGACAATGGATGGAGACACATTCTGAGAAATGTGTCCTTAGCAATTTTGTCATTGTGCAAACATCAGAGAATGTGCTTACACAAACCTAGATGGTATAACCTACTACATAGCTAATATGCTATAGTCTATTGCTCCTAGGCTATACACCTGTACAGCATGCTATGGTACTGAATACTGTAGGCAACTGTAACACGATGGTTGGTACTTATGTATCTACCCATATCTAAACATAGAAAAGGTACAATAAAAATAAGGTATTATAATCTTATGGGAACACTGTCGTATACGTGGTCCATCATTGACCAAAACGTTGTTATGCAGTGCATGACTGTATACTCTAGATCCTACTCCTCTCCATCAACTGTTTAATGTTACCCCTTTCTTCATAGCATATTTAATCACCCCTTTTTAAGAGCCCTTTTCCTTTTGCTCTCAAACATGTTTCTCTTTTCTCCACTGTCAAAAAAAAAAAATTTTAAAAACTCTTTCCTTGATTTACTTTTAAAAGAATATTTAACCACACTCTCTCTCACAACCAAACACTATGATTGTATGAGTTTGGTCATCAAAATACCCTTAACAAGGCTCTACAATCTAGCTTCTATTTCCAGTATACTGACAATCAGTGCTCCGAAAAGTTTCTAATGAAACACTTCTTGATATGTTCAGTGGTCCTTATCTTTCTTGATCTTACATTGGTATTACCCTAAAATTGATATTGTCCCAGAAGGCTTCCTTCTTTGTCCTCTGTGTGACACCATACTGTCTGATTTCCTCTCCTACCTATGTGTCTTTATAGGAATCTCCTTTCCTGCTTTGCTTTTTTTCCTGTTCCTTGCATGAGTGTCCACCAAGGTCATATAGGCTCTAGCTTTTGATTTTCACAGGTTCAACTACATTCTCTATCCTGGAATTCTCATTTGCACTCCAGACCTGGATTGCCATCCTCTTTTCGGACATCCCTTGATACCACACTTGAGTCCCACCTTCACTTCCACCTCAACACACTGAAATCTTCCACAATCAACTTCTCCCCAAATAATCTCCCTTTGAATATTTCTTGATTCTAATATGCAAATTCAGAAATTTGATGTTTTGTTCATGTCCTTCAGTCCCTAGATACAATATGATGAGAAGCCTTGTCTTTCTCTTAAAGTATCATCCCTTAACTTTCACTGCAACCAACCAACCTTGCCTACCTGCTGTATTACAAGAGAAAAGCCTTCAATTTCCCCCCTACCTTCTATAATCTATTCTTTTTGCTAGTTATAGACGAATCTTCCTAAAATATCACTTTAATCTCATCTTTACTACCTATGATGGCCCCCCATTATCAATCCAGGACAATCATTATAAAACCTAGATCAAAGGTTAGCAAACTTTTTCTGAAAAGCACCACACAGTAAATATTTTAGGCTCTGCAGACCATACAGTCTCTGTCACACCTACTCAACTCTACCACTGTAATGAAAAAGTAACCATGAATAATATATAAGCAAGTGGGCATGACTGTGTTCCAATATAACTTATTTACAGAAACAGATGGCTGGCCGGATTTGGCTCATGGGCCATAGTTTTTCAACCCCTAATCTAGATCTACCCCAAATACTCAATTTTATTTTCCACCATAGGTTTCCCCCTGTTATTAATTCTATAAATATTTGTTAAAGCCTCTACTATATAAAAGCACTGTCCTAGGGGCTAGAAATATAACAGTAGAGTTGGTCTGAGGACTTCCGGTCTACTGAGGAAAAATAATACTAGATGACTAACTGAAAAAGTGCTGAATGTTATCAAAGGAGAAGGGCCTTACAGGCCTTCGTGTGTGTGGCAGGAGGCACTGACTTGGTTCAGGAGATCAGGTAAGGTGATTTTAATCATGAGCTAGGACACAGTGGAAAAGAGCACAGAGCTTTCTTGGCAGACACAATAGCATATGTAAAGCACTGAGGCTAGAGACTAGTTAGAAAGCTACTGCAGAGTCCCGGCTAGAAACATACGTGGTTTAGACTAGAGAAACAACCACGGAAGAGACAAAAAGGGAGGCGGTCAAGAGATTTTGGAGGTAGAGTCAACAGAACTTGGTGATAAAGCACATATGAAGGGAAAAAGGTAACTATTAATAAAAGGCAACTGCTAGGTTTCTGGCTGGAGAAGCTAGACAGACAGCAGTGCACTCACTTCACTGAGCTAGGAAACCCGCAAAGAGATTACATTACACAGGCACACTCTTACCTCTGTGACTTCAGTTCACCTCATTTCCCCCAATATGCCTACCCCCTCCCACAGAATTGGCTGTATATCCATCATAAAGCTGTCCACGGCCTCTCTAGTCCATACTAATCTCTTCATACTCTGAATTTATATCAACTTTTAATTCTCATCACATGGTTCAATCCTTAAACTATTCTCTCTAGTAGTAATAAATGTACTGGTTTTACTTTTCAAGCAATATTATAAGCCATGTGTATACCTTCCCTAATTGCTTCTTGTGCCCATCACAGTGTAGAGAACAGTAGGTACTCAATTATACTTGTTCTCTATCTAATAAATATGCATGTTATCTATGTAGATAGGTAAATCAATACATACACATTCATATGTTTATATATACACATAAACCATTAATTATCTGTCGGTCAAAGCAGACAAAACTGAGAAATAAACTATGAAAGATTATGGAGCTAAGGGAAACTGGGGTTTTTTTCATGTTAACCATTAAAGCCTTAAATAAAAATTAAACAGGTCACTCTCTCTCCAAAGACTTATGGATTAAAATACATTTCTTTTTTTTTTTTTTTTTTAAAGACAGGGTCTCACTCTATTGCCTTGGCTGGAGTGCAGTGATGTGATCATAGCTTACTACAGCCTTCAATTTCTGGGCTCAAGTGATCCTCCTGACTCAGCCTCCCAAGTAGCTGAGACTACGGCACTTTAAGCATGTGCCACCATGCCTGGATAATATTAAATTACTAATATTTACTAATATTACTAATATTAAATTATTAAATTTAATTTAATATAAAATTAAATTACAATAAAAAATTTAAATTACTAGTGAATCAGGGAAAAAAATTATGAGAGACTTATAACAGACCTAGCATATTAGGACTTACCAACAGAAAATGAACGACATCTCCTCTGCAAAAGGCAAGCATGGGATTCACATAATTATGCACTGCCACAAAGTGCCAGGCCAGCAGTGGAACACTGGAAGGATCCATCTAAGTGAGGAAAACAAGAAAAAATTTATCATGATTAATAAACAGGAGGACAAAGAGAAAACTCTGGTTAAAAACAGCCTCTGACTAGAGTTCTTTGAGAAAACTTTTCTCAAGTTCTCATAAAAATTCTATTGAAGCAAGACTGACTGGGAAGTGTCACAAAGGAACTCTCTGGGTTGATGGTAATGTTCTATATCATGATAGGGATTTGGGTTACAAAAGTATATGTGTTTGTCAAGGTGCAGAAAATGTACACTCCAGATTTGTACATTTCTTTGTATATAAATTTTACATCAAAGGAAAAACTAAACAAATATTAAACTCTAGCTAATGATATGCATGCTGAATACTTAGGAGAAAAAGTACTGGTTTCTGTAATTTACTTTGAAATACATAACAAAATAATGTAGTTGGATGAGTGGGTAGAGAGATGGAGAGATGGACAGATATGTAATAAAGAAGGTACAGTAAAATGTTAATAGTAGAATTTAGATGGTAGATATGCAAATGCTCAATGTAAAATTCTTCCAACTGGTCTATTTGTTTGAATTAGAAAAAATACCAATAAAAACATATAAAAAGAAGCAAACACATACCACCATAATATAAACCTCAATTAGCCAATGGAGCTAACCTAAGAAATGCTAATGGCAATCTAAGCAAGTTTTGCCATCTAAAAGGACAGACTTGCTTTCCCCCTGGGGCCCAGAGATACACAGGGCACCAACAAGAAAACAAGAGTGATCTCGCTCAGTATAGGGGCTGCTTTCTGAACTAGTCAGAGTCCTATATCATCATTCTCCATCCCGTCCCATCGATATCTCTCCTCATATACACACTGGAAGATCACAGCTTTCTGAAAACACCCAAGCAGGAAAGAGGGGGGAAACTGGGGTATGAATAATACATGCTGGGAAGTATCATCGCCCAAAGTAAAATATCAGAGGCAGAAGCCAAGGAAAGCATATATAATAGCCATTTATGTTGGGGTGTACTCTATCAGTACACAGTGGGGTACACTCTATCAGTAGTTCCATATCAAAGCAGGAGACAATGAGCATAATCCTGCAGCAGTCACACAAAACCCAACCTCTTTCAAACATTGAAAATCAGGGCTCAGACTCACTACATCAACTTAGCCTCCAGCTTTAAATCCAATAAGGGAATTGTACTGCACTCGAAGGGCAGTGAATGAAGCCAGGAAAATCCATGCATGAAATTAGTTCTGACCACAAAGTGCCAGGGCAGCAATACACAGACACTGCCAAATTGAGGTTAAAAACAAAAACCCAGTTGTATGCTGTTTATGATAGAAAAACTTAACATGATAAAAATAGAAAAGTACAAGATCTCATGATCCCCAGGACATTGTTTAGTCACCAGCTTCTGCTGCTTTGGTCACCTTAAGGCAAGTCCAGACAATGATCTTTGGAGCACTGACTTTCATTCTACCTAGTTTTTTGACAATTTCACAGAATTTGCCCTTGCAAATCATTTCCCTCAACCTCCTGACATGGTCCCTCCTTTTCCCAATAAGATGGAGAGGTTTACTCACCCGACCATAGGGAAAAGTCATCCATACTTTCAAGGATGGTTTCAATCCAATGACTAGTATCTTAGGAGAGAAATATAATTTACGTTCAATATTACCTTGAAATTTTCAAATTTTTCGTATTCAAAGCCTCTGAAAGTCATGAGTTTCACCATCTAAATATACCTACCTTTGTTAAGGAAGCCATGGCCAATAATGAAAACTGTGTGATGGGATGATCTTTCAGTTCAGGCTTAGAATGCAGAGGCTCAATACAGCAAACTTCACCCTTGGAACCACTGAAGAGACACCTAGATTCACATGTTCTCACTCCCATCACTCTCCTGAAAATGTAATCCAAAAATTCACAATCAATTTAGCAATGATCCAAGTCACTATCATCCTTAACTTAGACTACTTTAATAGCCTCCTAACTCCTTCTTTTGCCCCCAACAATCCAAGCTCCACAAAACAGCAGCATGATCTTTTTATTACACAGGTCAGATCAATTACTTTTCCACAAAGAACAGTACACTGGCTTGCCACTGTACATAAAATAAAATCCCAACTCTTTAGCCATGTCTTAAAAGGCTATGCTCTGGCTTCTGCCTTCATTCCTCTCCCACTACAGTGTATCTGACAAAGTCATGCTCCAGTCACACCTGCCTTCTTTCCATTGCTCCAGCAGGCCAAGTTTGTGCCCACATCAAAGCCTTTGTGTTCAAATGTTCCTCTGCCTGGAACACTTCCTCCAGATCTTTGCATTTGTTGACTGGCTCATCATTCAGGTCTTTTTTCAAACGTCACCCCTTCTGAGAAAGGCATTCTTGAATTATCCCCAAATGCTTTCTAGCACAATGACCTGTCTTCTTTGTGTCGTCACAGCACTCATAACTATCTGATGTTATTTCGTTTATGTGCTGGCTTACTATCGGTCTCCTTACCCTCACCACAACTTGAAAACAAATTCTATTAGAGTAGGAACCTTGCCTGGTTCATGGCTATAACTCTGGTGTCTAGATAAAGGCCTACACATAGGAGATGCCCAAGAAACATTAGCTTAATAATGAATAGTATCTTTTCAGAAATTATTTTTTGCTCAGCGTTGTTAGAAGCTATGAGAAATATAAATTGATATTAAACTTGAAGAACTTATGGAAACATACAATGAATATTATGTTCTACTTTTTAAAAAAATTTAGCCTTATAAATGTTCTTCTACGTATCTAGACGGTCTTTGTTCTTATTAAAAGAGCAAACGAGGCCATTCTCAGGCAATAAAAACCTTTTTACACCTGTACATTATGGTTATAATCAACTAGGCCTTGAACCTAAACCAAAATTAGTGAGCTACTACAGAGCAGAGTAGCTCAGAATACTGGTTACCAAGCTTGACAGCAAATAAGACCTGCTAAGACCTACTGAGATAAAACTTTGGAAGACCAGGCCCAGAACTCCATATGTTCTACAAGCCTGCTCAAAGAATTGTAATACAGAGCCATAATGTATTCTCAGTCACATGGGCTTTCTAGACCTCTTCATGTTCAATTTCCAATCATGAAACCAAAGCTAGTCTTTTTATTTGTCAACAAATGTTCATTGGTCTCTTACTTAAATGTCAATTCAAAAACAGAGCCTCCACTGTCGTTGCAAATTGCAAGAGTTGGGTCATCTGTAAACTAAACAGAGAAAGAATTTATTTTCTTGTAGATATTTAAATATCTAGTTAAGTATTAAGAAAAGGGAAAAATTAGAGAATATTGAAAATCTACAATATACACATTTAATAGCATTTGAAATCACCTAAACTAGATTCAGCTCATCACTGTAAAGATACAAACTTACCTTGATGTAGAATAAAAATGGTTCATTATCGTTACAAAAACTAGGGCTTTCAAAAAGCAAAACCACCTTTCATCAGAATAAAAGAAAAATATAAACTATGACTGATTAAAAAAATCCAAAGTTCTTATATTAACTTTTTCTAACTTGCTATTAAATGAATAGGATCCTTTGGATACATTTGCAGTTGTCTAGTTTTCAAGAATAAAGACTCAGTAAAAGATACTTGGATATCTTTGGGAAATAAACTTGGCTGAATATGCTTTCTGAATAACTAAAGAGCTAATCACTATATTGAAAACATTTTAAACTTTTTATGTAACTCTTCCGAAAAAGTGCTACCTCCTTGACCTTGTTCCAAGAATTTACTTCAGTTATTATTACCTAACCTGGAAGACACAGAATAATAAATAAATAATATTCGCAAAGACAGTCCCAAGGTCATATGCTGCAGGACACAAAATGGAATAATGAACTTGTATCATTTACAGTGACTAGCCTCCCTCAACCCAAAGGCTGATTAACCATCCTAAATGGTATGCCTCATGCTCTTGGTCAGGGATGGCTGAGGTACAGGAGGCCCCTGTAAAATTAATCTTCCTCAACCCACACATGGGTATAGTAAAGAAGTCCAACACTTTTGTTCCCAAAGCCTAGGTGAGCAGTTGCCAAAGTGGGAAGCTTATAACCTAGGGGTATGCATGAGAGTGTAGGAGTGTAGGAAAAATAATAGAACTCATATTTCTGTTTAATTTTCTATTTCTTTTGTATTTGCTTTATAATGTACATAAAAATTAATATAGTAGTACATTTATATAATTATACACGTGCACACACACACCCCTATAAAGGATGCAAGCCCAAACTGTCATTGATGGGATACAGAGTTAAGTTTGGAAAACAATGAACAACTGGCTGTTGTCAATCCAAGATTTCAGAAGTATTCGGTGTCTGCATGCACCACCGTCATCACCATTCCCAAGCAGCACAATGGTTCCTACTACTATGCTTTTAATCTCAGCTGCATTTTTTTCTCTGTCATTATATTCTTTGTTTCTTATTATTTTTCCCAATAACTCTGGGTTTTTTTATGCAAAAGGATTGGTCTTTTATAAACAACACCTACTAGTTATTCCTTCAATCAAACATTTATTGAGCAGCTATTATGGGTAAAACACAAAAATAAATGACTGACAGATTCTGATTCAAAGATCTCAATCCATTAAGAGACAGAAGAAATATATATAAGCAACTATATAGAAGTTGGCATATGCTATATGAAAAGAGGACAATATAAATTACCATAATGTTCTGAAAGAGGAGAAATTCTCTCCACTTTTACTTGTCTTGGTTGTTTTCATTGTTACTAAATGCTTCAATGATGATTTGTCACAAAAGACTTTTCTGTAACTAACCTATATACAGACATTTAAACTCCAGATGCTTGCAGACTTTAAAAAGCATACGTATGGATGAGAGAGCTCTGCACAGCTAAGCAACAAAATGTGTACATGATTAAAATCTAGAAGATCTGATTTTAGACTTCCCTAGTTACAATTCTTTACCTTTTATGCTTCTAAACATGGGCCTGACAGTATGCAAGAATCAACGTCCACACTGTAGTTATAAATAAAATCTGTTACCTAAGTCAGTTTAATTTTTTCAGGCCTATAAGGAGAAAGCCAAGATTAGGATCTTAATTTTTTCCCTTTAGAGGCCTGAAAGAAAATAAACCAATAGATTCATTTCTAAACATAATCCAAATGCTGCTTCTTTCACAATTGGTGCCTTGAACCTCATGCAACTTGCAACAAAAGGTGACAGAGCACACCACCTCAGCAATAAAATTTTGGCAGACTAAACCAAGTAAAAAGACCTTTTACAATCTCCATATGGGTTTCAGCAGGGTGCTGCTTGTCTTTACTGCCAATCTCCAGTCTAGGACCACATCAATTTGCCCTTTTTGCTGCTATATCTATTAGACTTCAACACAACTTGAAGTTAAATATTTCCATACTAGCCCACCTCCTTTTTTAACTTGGGAAAACATCACGTGGGGGCTAGTCAAATAAAAGATAGTTCAAGATTAAGAATTCTATTAATAAAGTAGTGTTTGCCTTCATGTTAAATACATTTTTTAGACTTCTGATTATCAATACAGAGAAATTTACTTTAAAATAGATACAAAGGCATAATAATAGAAAGTATTAGAAAAAGAAAACAAAGCTATTACCTTGATATGCAATATTGCTGTTCCTGGAGGATGAGCATCTGTTATTGATCTTAGAAGTTTTCCACTGGCCAAATCCCACATGGTGATCTATAAGACAACTAAATGCTTTAAAAACAAATTTATTGCTCTTTTTTTTGGACTTAAGTATCCTGTCTTCTGGCTGAAATAATCTATTCCTGGTCTATAAACATTACAGGCAAAGGACTATAAAGTTAAAACATACCTAAAGGGTACAGATCCATTAAAGCACGAAGCCTTCATTCCATCTTCATCCACCCCTCATCACCCTGCCCAACCTACTTTTCCTTTTAGATTTTAAATGTTGTTCTTATGCTGAGAGGTAAAAGAAATTTCTCTAATAAGTCAATCTATTTAGCACTGGTAAAAATTATAGGAAACGCTTACTGCCAAACCAGCTAGTGATGCAGAAATCAGAAGATGGGAAAAACCATAACCTATTGCCAGTTTCAGAAGTGGAAAGAAAGAAACAACAAAGTAGTTATCCAAGAACACAACAAGAATACAGAAAGCAGAATATAGTATATCTAAAAAGCAGCCACAATTATTTACATTTCCATAAGGAAGGACATTTTACATTATGTTCTGGTTGGATTATGAAAGCTACTTACTCAAATAGACACAGGAATTAGGATATAAAAAATTACAGACTCTGGGTCAGTCAATAACAATTATTTAAAAATCTGAACAAGAGAGGAGTCAGATTGAGCAATCTCAGGTTAGCTCCACAGATATATCACTTCATAACACATGTTTTGGTCTTCAAAATATTGATCTAAAGAGAATAGTTTTTAAAAATTGATTTTAACACTGTTTCATGGATAAAAGAAAGTTCACATCTTACCTGACCTTTAGCGAAACCACAAAGGAGTCTTGAGCAGTCATTGTTGATACTGAGGGCAGAGATGGCTCCATACTGACCTCCAACACTAGTGCTCCCCAGACAGAGTCGCAAAGCTTGATTCTGATCTAAAGCAGTTTGTAAAGTCAAGGGAAAGAAATGGAAGTGAATAATTATATACAGTAAAGGCATGTTTTCAAAGACTTGGGAGGTGGCAAGAATCAAAAGTAGCAGATAAAGTCACATTCATTTTTAAGAATACTTATTGAACATATAACAGATGCTGGGCATTGGATTAGACACTAAGATATAGAAAAAAAAAACAAACAAGATTTACAAGGAAGTATAATACAGAACTTGCTAATGATAGGCCAAAAAACCCATAAGAAATCTGTAACTTCTTGAACAAACCAACTATTTTTCATCTGTCTCAGCCTAGAATTGTATTTATTGCTGTTTTCAAGATGCAAAGTTACAGGGAATACCATCTTCTTTTAAAATAACTTTAAAACTTCAAAAATCAAAATGTATTAATTTAGAATTTAGCTGAAATTGACATTTATATTATCCATGAAGAAAAGGTTTACTAAGCAAATTAACAGTGCAAAAAAAATTACAGAGTAAACATTTAAACTACTTCAGAAAAGTATTTCAAGCATCAACATTTGATAAGCTAAAAGCAAGTAATTCAAATCCCTATTAGATTAAGT
The DNA here is from genome assembly GCA_963575035.1 of Avahi laniger. Classification (NCBI taxonomy): domain Eukaryota; kingdom Metazoa; phylum Chordata; class Mammalia; order Primates; family Indriidae; genus Avahi; species Avahi laniger. The sequence goes on from CAUYSK010093578.1 coordinate 19,250, forward strand.
TCTTTAAGGGCAAGGATCTTGCCTTAATGATCTCTGATTTCTCCAAGAGGCACTCAAACATTTATGAAATTTTATTATCTAATAATTAAAAGAAATTTCTCTAGGGCTTCTCCTAGACAATACTTATTTTGTATCAAGTTCATTATTGTATCCACTTAAAAACAATGAGATAAAAATTTAAATGTAAGAAGGCACAACTACAAAATGTAACTATTTAGAAAAAAGAAAACAAAACAAACACCATGCTTCTACAACCTGGAATATTCTCAACTCCCCTAGCACTTGTTTGTGCCTCCCTTAACTATCTACGTGCAAGTTTTGCATCTACATGCAAGTTTTGGTACCCCTCTCTGAGGGGTAAGATGATGAGTGAATTAATACTCCTAGAATACCTTGCTTGGTTCCTTGCATTCAGAAGGCATCTGACAATCATCTTAACAGCTTTCACATTACAGACCTTTCTTCTATAAGTAAATCTAGTTATCAGAAAGAGTTTAAAGACATTCATTCTCAGGTCTAGGGAATAATATTAAGTCAGTCCTTTTGTCCATCCAAAGTGAATATTGTAAGAGTATTTTTCTGTGTTCATAAACCGGTTCAATAGGAATCCCCAAGAAAGAGTTCTGAAACAATTAATGACTGTATGCATCTGGCACACAAAAAATACTCTATTTTTTTAAAAAATCATTTTGTATTTTCACCTTCCAAGGTGAACATTCGAAAGGAATAAAAATCATAAATATACAGAATCTAGTTATCTTGAAAATTATCTTTATTCACATCTAGAATTATATAATTACAGATATTTTTCCAGACATCTAGACTGGCCTCCCTCATTTTTCCTCCCTCCCTCAATTTTATCTAAATTATTAAAACTTCTCTTTATTCTATAATTTTCTTGACTATAAATAAGACATCACATTTTATTTCACTCAACTGAAAATGCCTGCCTGAAATAGGGCTTTCCATGATCCTTATTTTGTTAGGGCCGCCTTACACAGTTAGTGGATTACCCACGTACCTTAATCTGCAAACTGTCATGACATGATGGTTAGGCAGCAGTATTCTATGTATACCACTACTTTGGGCCACATGTGTAGGCAACAGGTGAACTGAAAGAGGACAAAGAGGTTGGTATGAAATTTCATACCAGCCTCACAAAGAAGCCCCTCGAGTTTGGACTACCAACCTTCCAGGAACAGAGAGGTGTCTAGATAGCATGCTGCTGAGATCCTTTATAGTCGCTGCTTTGAGATCCAAACTTCCCAGAGTTCTGATGCACCGATACTTAAAGATACTCACTACTGCTTTCCAATTTAACAAAATTCATGCTTTAATTAGACAACTTAATTATTTTTATAAGGCACAGTAAGTGTGAGCAGGAGAAGTGAGAAGTATGATAAAATAAGGGTGCCGTTAAGAAAGAGGAAATAGAAAACAGCAGCAATGGATGAAATGAGAGAAGACAAAGGGCATATCTAACTTCTAGATTCAAAACCAAACATAACTGCTTTCCTAACTATGGTTCCCACATATTAAAAACTAGCTAACACAGGGAACTAAATTATTAACCTTGGTCATTTCTGAAATATGTATTACATTTACATCTCACAGGTCTGTGTTAATGAAAATATTCTCAATTTTTTTCTTGATTTTTACAATGTATCTTTTATCTTTATAATGTCCCTTTAAAAGGTAGCATGGCTATGAAATCAGATACCTGGGATTTTAATCCTACTCCTAATTCTAGAGAGTTACAGGCATTGCAACCACAGTGTATGTCTGGGTAATAAATTTGCTTGACCTCCCTATCTTCATCTGTAAAATGTAGAAAACAATCATTACCTCGTTGTGTTGCTAAGAGTAAAAAATTAGTAAAGTAAGATAATGCACAAAGGAACTAATTCAATGTCCTTCAAATATTAGGTTTTCATTACAAAATAATTTAGAGATTATATGCACACACACATTAAAAAAAAACTAGCAGATAATGGTGAGAGAAGCAAAAAAAGACAGCCTATCAAATGTAACCTATTTTGACTCCACAAAGATATTTATCAACTGTTCCTGCTATTTTTATACATTCTATCTTTATGGTACCGTATTAACAAACTTGCTAAACTAAATTCAGAAAAGGTAGAATTTCTGTGGAAAGAAGAAAACAGTCTTATTGGAGAGGCTTCTCCTGCTACAGTAACTGAATATTCTGTAGTTCAGACAATTCTGGGAAAAGGTATTTGGCCAAAATAAACATAAAACCTCTTTAAAACACTTAAATTCTATAGTTACATAGAAAGAACAAAAGGACCTGGACAGAAGCAAGAAAGGTGAAAATCAGAGCTCTCTCCAGGCTGCTCCTGATCTCATTAATTTAAAGAGAAAAATTCTATTCTCCTCCTACTCTCTGAAGTCTCCTTTGTCTACTATTGGGGAAAAAGTATTAAATTAATAGTACATGTAATTTCATTTACAAAGTCACATAAAATTACATTTAGTTGACACTGTCTACTTAGCATTAAAAAAAAAATTGGAGTAGGTCTTTATGAAGGTGAGCCTGGGCGAGAAATATGAAAATGAGACTATCACTTTTCTTAAAAACTTTACTGAGTTGACATACAGCTTAATAACAAAATGTCTATGAAAAATTTGTGAAATATCAAATGTTACAAATGTAAGGAATTAGTAATGACAATAATATAGCTTACCAATTATTTAAGAGAACTTGAAGCTCAAATCATAAAGCACATCTATTTGACACTGCACTGAATTATACCTGTGTCTTTTATTAGTATACCTTTCAAAAGTACACTTGGTTAGGGTAAATCTCCTCAGCATATCCTGAGCTTAAGAATAATATATGTGCTGAATAGCAAAGGAAAGCCACAAATAACATAGAAAGTCTATAATAATCCTAAAAATCTAAATTTGAACATAATTCAAGAGTTTCCTTTTCCACATACCAAAATTAGCCTGATCTTCTATTTCGTCACCCCTAATTTGTTGTAATTAGTTCCCAAAGATCATCAAAGAAGGAAATACCTACATTCTAGAAGGAATAAACTTTAATTATGTACGTAGAACTCTACTTTCATCTGCCAATATTCACCATTCTCCAATGCTATTCTTTTCCTACCCTTTATTCACACTAAAATATTCTCTAGGACTAAGGGAGAAAAGGAAAGGAGATCTTATTAGGAAACATTTTCAACAATGATCACAAAATAGGAGAAGCACTTTTACCTGACCTCCATCTAACCAACTCAGATAATTAAAGTTCTCCTTCCCTCTGTAAAGCTTATTGACTGAAGAACAGGGCACACAGAATCCCCATAACTGTCTGTCTTCTAGAACTGCATCCCCAACTCCTGGCCACAGATGGGTACCGGTTGGCCTGTTAAGAACCGGGCCACACAGCAGGATGTTAGTGGCAGGTGAGAAAGTGAAGCTTCATCTGTATTTACAGCCAATCCCCATGGCTTCCCATCGCTCCCCTTCACTGGCATCAGTGCCTAAGCTCTGCCTCCTGTCAGATCAGTCACTGTGTCCCATCACCCCCAGATGGGACCATCTAGTTGCAGGGAAATAAGCTCAGGACTCTCACATTCTGCATTATAGTGAGTTGTATAATTATTTCATTATATATTACAACATAATAATAATAGAAATAAAGTGCACAATAAATGTAACACACTTGAATCATATCAAAACCATCCTCTCCCCACCCTCCCGGTCCATGAAAAAACTGTCTTCCATGAAACCAGTCCCTGGTGCCAAAAAGGTTGGGGACTACTGTTCTAGAATACTGATGCTTACTTAAGGAGTCAGTTACATTCATTCCCAAACCTGCTCATGTCATTGTAATGTCACTGTACTTCAAAACCTTAATAAAAAAGTACATGAAGTGATGAAATAAGAGTGAAAAATAAAGAGCTGTTGTTTCTATGAACACTAAATGGATGATTTAGAAAAACTTGGTAAAGATGAATTGCTTTACGAAACTGACACAAAGATATTGACAAGGGTAAAAGACTGAAAGGAAGTTTTGTTAAAATCTAGAATTTTGTACTCTGATTGATTCACAGGTATCTAAGCTTTTACTAAAAATTAAAATTGCAAATTTTACATGGCCCATTATTGATGAACTTTATGCCCCCAAAATACTGCAAACTTCCAATCAGCAGATACAAACTCAAAAGAAAAGGCTTTGGACTATATCAAAAGATTAGGAGAAAATTAAAATTTATATATTTTCAGTTAAAATAAAACATTGAAAATATGCATGTATTTATAGTTTTTCACAATTTCCTGCTTTAATTAGCTGTAGTTTTTTCAATAAGCATTTCATATGAGGGCATTAACTATAATTGATAGCATTCTCTTTCAACATTAAAAAGGTCAAAAGATAAAAAACCTCTCATGCAAACAAAAGTTACTATACCTTTTCCTTTTGAATCCACGAAGAAAAGATTAAAAGAGAGAGAAAAGCAAGAAATCAGTACAAAAGTTCAGGAAAAAAAGGCAGGTGAAATTTCAAGAGTATAAATGACAAGCTTTAGTTATCTGTGGGAATGAGACTAAATTTGATTAAGTGATGTCTAAAGACATGATTATATTCATTCGTGATTATATTTAGGTATGAGTTATGGGAAAAGAAAAAAATGCATAATATTCAAATTATAGCACAGTAAGTAAATCCATGTTTATGTGGAAACAAAAATAATTTCTAAAAGATAAGCTACTAAAATACACTAACAACCAAAAAAATGAAAACTAAGGGTCTTGGGATAGAGAAACATCTTTATTAAGATTTGAACTTTTGAGACTTTGTATAAGGTAAGAACCAAGACACACAAAAAATGTCATGTATCTATAATTCCATAATAATACACAATATACATCGACCTTTAAGAAACTTACAATAATTTATATTTTAATGACCTGGGCCTCTATTTCAAAGAGAATCTAATCGTACTTAAACAAGTATAGTTCTTCCTGCTACACTTTCTCCTCTGATCAACACAGATGTTTAAAAGAGATCACATGGGTGCAAAAATATAGTTAGATTGTATGAACAATACTTGCTAGCACAACAAAGTGACTATAATCAACAATAAGTTAGAGTATACCGTAAAATAACTAAAAGAGTGGAACTGGAATGTTCCTAACACAAAGAAATGTTAAATGCCTGAGGTGACAGATTCCCCAATTACCCTGATTTGATTAATTCACATTGCATGCCTGTATCAAAACATCATATGTACCCTATAAAGATATATAACTATTATGTACCCATAAAAATTTTTTTAAAAACCAAAAAAAATTAAAAAAAATAAAATAAAAGAGATGAGCTCTAACCCAGATCTCTGATCTAGATACTTCATAGTGTTACTACTCTGCCATTTGTTCCTTGGCTTTCAAGCAATTTTAATCCATTTGTTAAAACACATTGTCCAAACATCTGATTCCTATAAACATAATGAAGAAAATTTATTAGCTGCACTGTTAAAACCCAAAGCACAATGAGAATATTATAATTATTTCTCAAAATGTTCACTTTGGCATACTTTCTTTTCCATGAGACTGTGATGAAAGATTGCTATGTCCTCGTATCTGTAAGAAAGATGCTAGGGTCTAAAAAAATCAGAAGCAGGCCCAAGGAAATTAAAAAGACAGTATCAAAAGATAATGTACTCTTTTCCTCTGTTAGTTTTTAAAGTACTCATTTTAATTTGTTTGCAGTAAGCCCAACATGAGTTTGATTAAAAGCAATTATGTATTTGTATAACCTCTTGATAAGAAAGGGATGTTCAAACAGACAAGAGTGGAGGAAAAGTGAGTACTGGTAAGTGGGAACAAAAGATCAACATGTATTCTGCTGACAGATAAACATCTACGTTATATTCTATCCTCAATCACTTTAGTTCTTCAATTCTTTTCTTCATATCTTTTGCCTCCTTTTCTCTCAGGACAGGAGGATTGCTTGGAATAGTGGAAATACACTGATCTAGGATTTGGTTTTCCTTGATTATGAACTTGGCTCTCTGCATGTCACTTAACTTCTTTGGTCCTCAGTCACCTCATGTAAAATAAGGGGACTGAACTAAAAGACCCTGTAAGATTCTTTCCCAAAATTCTATTTATCTAGTTATCAATCATGCCCCCATAGGAAAACAGCCCTTCTTACACGTGATAGGAGAGTCGAGCTAGTAAAACTTTTCTAGAGGGCAACTAGACAATACATTAAAAGTCCTTAATGTTCATATCCTGACCCCAAGCAATTCTACTTTTATGAATTTGTCCTAAGAAAGTACTCACATGTACAAAAATGTGTAACAAAATGTTCATTACACTCCTGTTTATTAAAAACCTAAACATCTTATAGTAGGAAATGGCTAAGTAAATTAGGAAGAATCTATTTAATAGAATAATATGCCGTCAATAAAAATGTTACAGACAAATATATAATTGCATGGAAAAATGTTCATTATAATGGAAAGTAGGTTATAAATTAACATGATCCCACTTGAGGAATGTATACATACATATATACAAGTACAGAAAAAAAGACTAGAAGGTTATACAGAAATGTTAGGGATTGTTTCTGGATGGTAAAATTTGGTATTTTATATCTAACTTTTTGTCCATCTATATTTTCTAAATTTTCTACTATGTATATGTATTAGTTACGCAGTAAAAAAAAAATATTTTTTAAAGAATCAATTCTAAAGCTCTTTCAAGGTAATTTTAATTTTGTTTCTATTTTCTGGTTCCCAAACAATAACATTCTATTATTTAAATTAATCCCCTTTGAAAAGACTAGGTGTTACAATTACATGTTAAATAAAACTTTTGGCATAGTAGAAAATTTATAAACAGGAAGTTGAATTGTTCAAAAACAATAGAAAATAACTAGTTATCCACTCATATGATAAATAAAGATGCAAAGTCCCACAGGGATCAAACTGTGGTTCTGCTATTAAAGCATTCTCAAGTAATCCTTATAAAACATTCTGTAGATTCCTTATTAGTAAGTATAGTGTCATCGGGAATTCTATTTAAGAGAGATGCAAAAACTTAATGCCCAGAATGCTAAAAATGGCAGAAAAATATTATCTAAAAGTTTTTAAATAAGAACGAACAAAATATTCTGCTCAAATATTGAACACAAAAGCAAAGAAGGATTAATAAAACTGTGGTTATTTAGTATGAATCAAATAATTTTTAGCTATAAAAATATGGACCACTCCTTTTCAAGTTTTTCTGGTTTCATTCAAGAAAATAAAGTATACTATACAAACTGTGATTAAAGGACATTATAAAATCCAATAGGATACTTAATATTTAAAAGTAAGAAAGTATTTAGAAAATTTACCAAATATTAGAGCCAGTCCATGAGATGTACCCACTGCTATCAGACTGGACACTGCCTGAAAACAAAAGGGAAGATTATATTTTAAGATAGTACATCAAGGATCTTGAAATAATCAAAGTTAAATCTGTTCCTTCCTTTAGGCACCAGATGACATACCAACTATTATAATAAGGAGAATTTCATCTAGGAGGCAAAACGGGAAATGAAACTTGGGATATTTTATTTCTGAGAATCCCTCTAAATTTACTCTAAGGGTAACATTATCAAAATAGCATATGTTCAACATTATGGGCAAAAACATGCCACTTAGCTTCCTCTAAAGCAACTTAAAAAATCAGGGGTCCAGACAAAGTAAGAGGCACTCAAACTACACAACCAAGAGCTCCCTACGAGGTGTGGGGAAGAGATGAGAATGTTCTTCTCCAGTTTATCTACAGGAGCCAAAACAGATCAAAAACATTCAAAACTCAGCCCACTTCCTCACCAAATGACTGACTAATAAGAAAGCTATAGGAGGCAGCTGGAGGAAGACAAGAAAAGAGAGCACCTAGTGTGCTTTCAATATTCCCCAGTTCTCTAAAATCACTCTGCAGATTTACTATTTGGCAAGCTTGGTAATGGAATCCAGAGCTGTTAAATGTAATATTTACCACAAAGTGATTTTACCAAATGAGGCTTTCCACTCCCTGCAACAGAAGGGAAGCCAAATCACAGAAGAAGCAAATTTACTTGGGCAGGGTAGTACCACATACAAATAAACCTGGAGGAGGCCAATCATTATTCCATTACCTGCTTCTCAAACAAAAGCCCAAAAAAACACAATAAATTAGGAAAAAGAAAACATTCAACATAGACAAATTTTAAACTTGATTACTTGTGGTAAAATGACTTATGAATTTATTATTGAACATTATAAGAATAAATCTAAGAAAACCCAATCAAGTAAAAAGCTTACCTTTAAAAAGCTAAAGTATACTTACAATTGCTGTGGGCAAGCCAGCATCTACTTTGTCCTAAATGAAATGACAAAAAAAGTATTTGAAAAGATATTCTCATTTTAAAAGCAAAAATGATGTAAGGATCTCTCTTTACATATACTGTGATCCAAATCAATTCAGACAAGAGGTGGAACCTTCATTTTCGCCCTCAACTAAGAGAAATTACAAAAGCTGTACATATCAACAAATACAAAGAGTATGAGAGTATATCATTTTGTTTTACTAACTATAACAGATGCTTCAGGAAGGGTACTGATTATAAATGGAAATGTAAAGGAAAAAGAGAAAAGAGATTCTGTTTTCTATAATGTGAATAAACTGTAAGTATTATGGGGTCAAAATGGTAAGAGTATATAAAGATTTGAGAAAAGGAAACATGTTCTATTCTAATAATGTAGGAGCTCTTACCTAGCAGATTACCCAGTAATCTCTAAATAAAACCCCAGCAGGATATATTAAGTCAGTTCTCAAGCACAAGAAAGTAAAACATGAAGTGCTAGTCCCAGGTCCTTATCAGTAACTACATGACCTTGGGAAAGTCATCTAACTTTTCTATTAGTCTCCTCATCTGTTCAAAGAAATAGCAAACACTGTCCTATTTACCTCAATGAGTTGTCCTGAGGATCAAATTAAATGTAAAGAATGATATAAGAGTATCTGTTTGATGCTTATACCGCTCTAAATAATAGCAGTTTGCAGCGATATAGCACTGCAGCAGCAAAAAACTTTCACATACATGTATTACACTATTTGATTCTCTAACCTGGAGAGAGAAAAGAACAGGCAGTATGATTCTGATTTTCCAAATTAAGAAAATAGAAATTTCAAAGAGCTTAACTGACATGCCCGAGGTTACTCAGTAAGTGGTAGAATTGTGTCTCAAACTCAGGGCTTTCAGTTCCCAGGCCAGGCTCTTTATAACTCTTCTATATCTTCTTTTCTATGTCTATTCTTGTCAGTGTGGTCAATTAGTTACTATAATCTCTCAGAAGGCAGAATCTATTCAACCAACTGTGTAGAGCTTCCCAGGAACTAACTTAAGAAACTTACTGTAGTGCATGGAAACATAGAAAAGAACAATCACCAAGGTTGCTGTATACAGTGTTCTGGATAGCAGCATATACCCAACTTTGTGTTTAGGTATGTGTGTATAAAACATGCCTGACATAATGCTCGACAATTACAAAGCATGCAATAAATATTTAATAAATGATTGATTTGTGTCCTAGATAAGAAAAAAGAGGAATAATAAGATAGCAGATAAAGAATATAAACTACAGTAAGTCCTCACTTAACATTGTCAATAGGTTCTTGGAAATTGACTTTAAGTGAAACAACTTATATCAACATTATAATGAAATAACATTGGACAAAGCGACATTATTCAAGGATCCGCTCTATATTCAAAATAGAACCTGAATGATGAAATCAGAAGTTACCTGACTTCAAAGGCTAAAAAATCACAGATGTTTGGAAGCATTTTAGGGATTACAGAATTTTAGTACTGGTGTTGCAACATGTGAGGCTAGCAGTTCTCAAAAGCCAGAGTGCATTAGAATCACCTGGGATGCTTGTTAAAATGTAGATCTCTATACTACCCTGCTAAAGATTCTAATTCAGGAGGTCTGGGGTGATCCCCAGGAATCTGCATTTTAATAAGCAGCTGAGGAGATTCTTATGCAGTAGACACATTTTGAAAAAAGAATACTGCATTAAGGTATCTCTAGTATCTTAAGGTTGATCATAAAAATGATAAAGATCCTTAAAATGTTAGTTTGAATTATTTTAAAATATAGTCAAATGTAATATTTCTTTGAGAAGGATCCTAAAATTAACCAAGGAGTGTTACAACTCCAAAAGTTCATCTCAGCTGGGTGTGGTGGCTCACACCTATAATCCCAGCATTTTGAGAGGCTGAGGTAGGAGTGCTCGAGGCTAGGAGTTCAATACCAGCCTGGGCAATATAGCAAGACCCTGTCTCTACAAAAAATAAGAAAAATTAGCCATGTGTGGTGGCGCATGTCTGTAGTCCCAGCTATTCAGGACTTGAACCCAGGAGGTTTGAGGCTGCATGCAATGAACTGTAATTGCATTACTGCACTCTAGCCTGGGTGACAGAGCAAGACCCTGGCTCAAAACAAACAAACAAATCTCATCTCTCCTGAGTGTTTTCCATGCATGGACTCTAAAACCATAATGACCAAGGCCCTAAGCAGCCTTAATAACATCACAATCCACATGGCCAAAGGCACTACTGAACAATTATTCAGGACAAACACCCAAAAATATAACTAGTTTTACATGTTAATAAACCAACCATCACAGAAAAGCATGCAACTTAAATCGAGCTGGTAATCCAAAAATAGGAAGGTATTGTGTGATGGCTGTCGCAAGAAAAGCAGTTTTCTTTTTAACATACCAAAGGAGCTCGGCCATAGCAATGAAATAAAAACAGAATGCAAACACTCTGGTATTTATTAGAATTTTCCCCTCCTCTTCAAGAAGGAGGAGAAACCCTTTTAAATAACAGATTTATCTAATCATTGTTCAGAGTCTGAGTTTTAGTTCAGTCTCCATTATTCAAAATATTTTTAAAACTGCACAGGTGGGTCAAATGACTGTTCTGGTTCATCTTGATTTTGAAAGGAATGAATTTCATCACCTACATAAGGATTAAATTCAGAAAACGTCATGGAAATGTAATCCTCAACAGGTGGTTCCCATTCCAGCAAATATGAATTACTCTCCACCTAAAAGAGGAAGGACAATTGCCCAGGTTTCCTCCATTGCTTGACCATCTCTCCATTTAAACTGACTTCATGATATATGAGCAGGGTCAGGATATACCCATTGTCCACAGTGAACACTTTTTTTTTTTTTTTTGGTATCTGAGCTAAGATCTTTCTCAGATAAACCTAAAAATTGCAGCAACTGTGGTGAATTGATGCACTCCTGTATTAACTCTTACCCTCATGAAAAATCAAAACCTTGTCCAAATTAAATATGTAAAGTACCAATTAAATTCCATAAAAAGAATATAAAAACAGATCAATGTTCCTGGAGTTTGAATCTCTCATTATTAGTATTATTATTATATACAGGATCTGAATATTTAATTCAGAAAACCAGAATTCAAAGACTACATAAAACCACGGGCTTTGAGGTCAAAGAAAAAGTTTCATCAGTGTCTATTGTCTTGATGGACTATTAAATGTTTTTTACATTAACTTAGTGCTCAAAATCATTTTCAAAAAAGGTCACAGACATTCTGTTCCAGCCACTATACATTGGGCACATTCACCCAGGCCACCTCCTTTTGCAACAAAGAGGCACTAGACTTGGAGCCAGAAACCCCAATTTTGAGCAATTGCCCTGCTACCTCCTAACTGAATTATGTAAGACAAGTTAATATCACCTCTCGGAGCCTATCTTCTCATTTGTAAAATAGAACACGGCTTTACTTACTTTCAAAGTTGTAAGAGTAATAAGGTACATGAAAAGGCTTTTGTGAATTATAAAAAACATTCAGTTGTAAAAGATTCCGATCAATTATTTCTCCATATGAAAAGACTAAAAAAACAAGCACTCTACCTCAATCAAATACACAAGATGGCAACTAAACTGAAAAGGAATTTAAAGAAAAGGCAGATAGTGTTTATTTTAGGCTTGCTGCCATATTTCATTTAGGCACATCCAAGACTCTGAGCAGACCTTTATTTTCATGGCTGCACTAATTTCTACATCAAGATGTGTAGCCATGTCTTATGAGTCAAAAATAATCACACAAAAACCATGAAAGCCAGATTCTATTTTTCTTAAGCTTTGGGCCAAGAGAAGTGCTGTGCTTTGTTTTATGCTCATTCCTACTTCATTATGCCATTGCAGGTTATAAACCTGGGGGGGAAAGTACAAAATACTTACAGCTGCAGATACTATCTGGGCAGAAATTCCCTTCAAAAGTGAATGTCGCATAACTGATCCATGGAGTGAAAAAGAATCAGGTAATTTCTTCTTCCTAAAAAAAAATGAATACTTTAAGGACAAAAAAAATTTGAAAAGGCAAGGTCCCAATGCTTTGAAAGAAGAAAACATACCAAAAAAAAAAGAAAAGAAAGAAAGAAAAGTGGAAAATAACACTGTATGTAATTTGTTAGCTCTGTTTGAAAAAGAAGTATAAAGAATCTAATAGTCTCACATTAAAATGTTATACTAAACCCACCGTGAACCTCAGAGAAGCACAAGCAGGAAAATGAATAAAATCACCATTCTTTTTTCACTGATTCAAACTGTTTCTTGCCCACTTTAAGTAATACAGCAAGAGGTTCTGCTATTCTCCAGCAGGTGCCCACAGAGTCTTCCTTCTGCCCTGCATGGCTACATTTGCTTACCCTCTTGCCTCCTCTTGTCTACAACCACCATTCTCATTCTTCAACCAACCACCTTCTCGAATTCTCCATTCTTCACCCATTCTCTGCTGCTCTTATTAACAGTTTCTTTCACCTACTCATCATCATGCAAAAAGTAATTTTTAAACATTTACCAAACATTACTGAGGACCTATTCTATGACTAAAAGCATGTTCGGGGATACAAAATAAGGAGGCCATAGTTCCTACTGTCAAGGATCTCACAGCATTATTAGATAAGCAACTCTTCAATTAAAGGACAAAGGTTAGACTAGAAATATGAATAAAGTACTATATAAATGCAAATGAAGAAAAGTTTCATTCTGTTTATTTGGGGGAATGCAGGGATACTATAGAAAAGAGATGTCTGATTTGGCCTAAGTCTGTCAGACAAAAAGCACGAGCAGAAATACGAAGATGTAAAGGTGCACAGTATGTCTGGGGAACAATGAATACACAAAAGGCATGGACTGGGAGGACTGGGGTGGGAGCGCTTAGGCATTCGGTCAAAACGGTAAGCAGGGTCCAGACAGGGTCCACACGAAGCAGTTATGACTTTATTATGCAGGCAACAAGATAACACCATATCTTTTAAGCAGGGAGTGACCAGATCATGAAAAACATTTATCTGTTTGTAGGACACAGTGCTGAACAGGTTAACATATCCAGCAACGGTCCCTATCTCACAAGAAATAATAACCTAAAGACAGCACTTGATACAGGCAAAATTTTAAAAAGAGAGGAAAAATACACAGATAACTTTATTAATATTAAAGTTACCATAAATTCAATAAAATATTTATATTATGATTCTGCCACTCTCTTTCCTTTTTATGTTCCCTCCAAAAATTTGGAAGGTAAAATGCAGCCAAAATTGAAGTTATTTAGGGTTAGTAGTCCTTTCCCCAAAACTTTAATCATCTTTGTGATTCTCCTTGGAGCTTCATTCCAAGAGAATGAAGGAATGCTGGGGCTGACCTTAGGGGAGGGGGGACATGCAGGGAACAGAAAGGTGGTGAACCAAGCTCCATGTTCCCACTGCAGACACTGCCAGGTTTGATTTGTGCTCCCTCCAAGGGTTCTGCTGTTTCTGGGAATCCTTGGCTATTATTATGGCTTCCTACTGGGGCTTCAGAAGACAGCAGTCATGGTACCCACCTTTCCTTTTTATCTTCTTCCCCAAGAGTGTCAAAATCTTTAGGATCTAATAAGCATATTATTTCCATACAAGTGGGCCTTCTACTCCCATGCAGGGCTTCAATGACCACACTGAACCACAAAAATATATTTACATTTGAAACGGTTAAATATCTCAACCATATGCAAATGTGATTGACATGCATACCTACCTTTTTAAGTTGGTCCTGTCACCACTGTCTGAGCTTGCCACAGATGAAGTATCATATGAGTGAGAATCAATAGTATCAATGTTTAACAATGTAGGATCCTCAAGAACAAAAGACTCATCTTCATCATCAGTCTAAATTGGAGGAAGATAGATCAATAAATCAAAATTCCAAATACTCTATGAAACAAGTCAGGTAAGCATTAATGGGTTTCTCCAAAGTACTCATGTGTTTATTTCTGCTTTTCACCTCCATTCTATACATTCTTACTGACCAGAGAGGCATAGAACATAATTACCAGAATTAAATTTCAACTCTAGGTAGATCCCTCTCTTTACAAAGAGATCAGTGCAAAAATTTCTTTCTTGTAGCAGAAAGAAGCAGCACTATTTATGCAGATTATTGTTAGCTACAGAATATTTCTTAAAATTCAAACCCATACAGGTGCTTTAATAGTTAAAAGCCAATAGCTAATGAGAAAAAAACAAAATAGCACCTAACAATAGTCTACTATGAAAAATATAACAAGCAGACAGAAGAAAGGATTCTAGGTAATAAATAACATGTGCAGATACAGCAATTTCATAATATGGATTTTTGTCCATGGAAAAGAAATTAGTTCAAAATGGCTGGAGTATATGAGTAGAAGTTTGAGATAATCTTAGAAAGATAAGCTGGTATCCAAATTGTAAAAAGACTTACACTCCATCCATTAAGCTATGTGGAAGCACGGCCCATGTCTATCTTGTCCACCACTGTACCCCTGGTGCCTAGTACCATGCTGGCCATGTAATCAGTGCTCACTCATTTAATGAATTAGTATGCTATACATAGAAGGCAAGAAGTGGAGAGACATGATAGGAACCATGTTTTAGAAAGATATATGGGGCTGTGTGAGGAATGGATGAGGGTAGAGGATGAGACTTAAGTAGCAGTAAGAGAGCTATTGCAATATCAAGGAAAGAGAAGGGATCCCAGCCTAGGAATGCTGCAGAAGTCAAGAGAGGGAATGATGAAAAAGACATTACTGAGATCAAAAGTCTCTGGTTACCATTTAAATGTTTGTTGTGTTTGGCCCGGTGTTGGGGGCAGGTAAGGGAGAAGTCAAAGAAGATTCCAAGGTTTTCAGCTGGAAAAACTAGACAAAAGGTGATACTACTAGTTGAGATGAGAAAGCAGACAAATAGCAGATAAAGCAGGATGAGGAACTTGGCTTTGCACACGGTGATTATGAGTGACAGACATTAAAGAATGTTCTGATCCTACCTTCTCTTTCAGTTGGACTACCTTCTGCCTTACCACTTCCAATCAAAGTCCTTGAGAGAGTAATCTATACTATCTCCACTTTTTCCACTCATTACAAGCTACTGACTACTAACCTTCTGAAGTTACTAGCCAAATGCACTGGCCTATTTTCAGTTAGCATGCTCTTGTTCCCCATGCATCAGTTAACTCTGTTGAAAATTCTCTACTTCCTGAAACTTTCTCTTTCCTTGGTTTTCAGTACATCTCTCTTTCCTGGTTCTCCTCCAACTCATGTGCCCTCTTATCAGTCATTGGCTCTAGCTTCTCCTCAGCCCAACCTTTAAATGCTATTGTCCCCCAGGATTATATTCTTAGCTGTCTTCTCTTCCTACTTCACACACTTCCTATTTGAGTAAGCTCATCCCTATCTATGGCTTCAAGTACCATGTTATGCTACAGACTCCAAAATCTGTGTCTTCAGCATCAACATTTCTCCTGAGGTTTAGGTCCAAATTTACAACTGCTTTTCAGATATCTCCACACATACGTTTTCTAAGAATAGGGTTATGACTGGCAAGGAGACATTATGTTACTTCAGAGCTGTAAAATATTGGAACAATTGCTATAAGAAACAGGAAAGGAAGTAATTCAGAAATAAGAACTACAGCATCAAGGTCTTAAGCAAGAGTCAATCAAAATGTTATTTGATTTTCTCAAGCAGCCTGGGGACAGAATTAAAGAAAACAAATCAGATGAGGTAAGCCAGGCTTATAGGATAAGTAAAAGAAAAAGTGAAGAAAAGAAAAGAATTGATGATGCCAAGACTGAATTTAAAACTACTACTGCACAGAAGAGATACCAATTTTCCTCAGACTGGTGTATAAAATATATACAGTCCTATCACATTTCTGCTAGTGTGTGTGTGTGTGTGTGTGTGTGTGTGTGTGCGCGAAAACTGATAAACTAATCCTAAAACTTACATGGAAATGCAAAAGACCAAAAATAAGCAAGGCAATCTTGAGGAATAACATCAAAGCTGCAAGCTTTTAAAACTACCAGATATCAAGACTTATTATAAAGATTCAATAATTAGAATTTGATATTAGGGCAAGTATCAAAGTATCTGTATCTGTATCAAGTATCTGTCTAGACCAATGGACTCAGACCCATACATACACAATCATCTGATTTATAACAAAAGTGACACCACAGACAAGAACACTTTTTTCAGTAAATGGTGCTGGCTCATACCTCATAATATCACACACACGCACACACAAAAAAATTACAGATGAATTACACATCTAAATGTATAGGTAGAACAATGAAGATTTTAGAACAAAACAGGATAATACCATCATGACCTTGGAATTGGCAAAATTTCCTTAAGCAGGACACACAAAAAAACTAACCATAATTGAAAAATTTAATAAGCTGAACTAAATTAAGAACATCTCGTCAAAAGAAACCATTAATAGAGTGAAACGGTAACCTACAGAGTGAAAGAAAATATTTGCAATACTTATATCTAATAATGGGCTTATAACAGCATATATAAAGAACTTCTATAAATCACTTTTTTAAATTATCAACAGAATTAAGTGGGCTAAAGGCATGAAAAGCAATTCACAAAAGAGATATCCAAATGGCCAAAACATGTGTTAAACTACCCAATTTCATAAGTCCTTAGGGAAATGCAAATTAAAACCATGATGTGATATCACTACACATCTGTAAGAATAAAAGGTCAAAGTGAAGAAGACAGAAAAATTAAAAAGTTGACAAGGATTTAGTAATCAGAAATCTTATATATTGCTCCTGGAAGTATTTATCAATACAATTACTTTGAAAAACTGTGGCAGTATATACTAAAGCTGAATATAACTATACCTGACGAGCTACCAACTTCACTCCTGGGTATATGCCAACAGAAATATATGTGTGTGTGTGTGTGTGTGTGTGTGTGTGTGTGTTTGTGTATATACCAAAACACACAATTAAGAAAAAATTCCTATCAGCACTATTCATAGTAGCCAGAAACTGGAAACTACACAAATGCCTATCAACAGAATGAATAAATAATGGTATATTCATAAAGAATTGTGTATAGCAATAGGAATAAACAATTAATTATACAAAAGTATGAATAAATCTAAATACATAATATTGAGGGAAATAAGTCAGACACACAAGACTACATACTGTATAATTCCCTTTACATAAAGTTCAAAGCAGGCAAACTAATCAATGCCGATAGAAGTTACCATAGTAATTACCCTGGGGTTGGGTACTGAAGAGACACAAGAGGAGCTTCTGGGGTATTAGTAATATTTTGCTTCTTTATCTAGATTCTGGTTACACAGGGTGTATAGTTTGTGAACATTCACCATGCTGTACAGTTAGGATTCGTGCACATTTCTGATTGTATGTTATACTTCAATAAAAACTTCAAAAGACATTTCTGGCTGCATAATCCAATAGTAGGATTGAGATAAACCCAGTAGTTTCTGACCACTCTCAGGGACGGAAGACTAGGCAGGATCAAGACACTTGGTCTTGATGAAGTCAAAGAACAAGTTTAATGGAAGTAAGGAAATAAGGGAAAAAAGGTTATTATCAGAGAATGGAATTTCAAAATTAAAAACTTCAGAGGTAACACACTTTCAAAGGATGACAAGGCCTAGTAACATTATTTCAAGCCCAAAATTCTGAGATCTACGTTGTCTCAGTACCTCTAAATTTCCATTTTTTAAAATATCTTGGATGTCTATTTTTGTCCCAGCCTCTCTTCAGGTTGATATTAACGAACATTGTAAAATATATGCATCTACATATCCTGGAGCAAGGGCTCGTTTACACTTTCTACTTCTGCCCTTTTCATTAAAAAAAATCATTTTATTTAATACTCCCCACATTCCCCTTATAGTCTTCATAATGATCTATAACTTAAATTATTTTTTCTTTCACTTACTACTTGCCTAGATTTCTGGAGGCGTAAAGCCTGGCCAATTCCCAGTACCATTTCTTTCTTAAGCACTTTATAATCCCAACATCTAACGCCATGACCCAAATACACTAGGCACTCAAATTACTATTGAGGATGATAACAATATTATCTTCTCAGTAAACCACTAATGACTGTACTTACTGTTGCTCATAGATAAGAAAGTTGTACAAGGACAGTTTTCCTTCATTACGAACTATAGCTCATTCATATGAGCATTATTTTCTTTGTCAGTATAATATAAAGATATTAATATACAGACAGGGCTCAATACACAGTCCTCTAAGATTATTTTTACTCCATACTTAGTGAGATAATTGAAAT
Source organism: Avahi laniger (assembly GCA_963575035.1). Classification (NCBI taxonomy): domain Eukaryota; kingdom Metazoa; phylum Chordata; class Mammalia; order Primates; family Indriidae; genus Avahi; species Avahi laniger. Next base: position 37,944 of record CAUYSK010093578.1, read on the forward strand.
GAGGATGTGATTAAGATCATTTTAACAAGATTGATTAAAATTAATCTCTTTACCTCTAAATGAAAGATTTCCTCTATATTAGAAAGTAATAAATACAGGACATTTCACTGTAACAGGATATTCTTTCGCAGACCAAAGCCTTTTTTATCAAAACGAAAAGTGCTTAAGTATTAACACAGAAAGAACGTTTTTGAAGTTAAAACACATTCAAAGGTAAAATACATTCAAAGCAATAGCAACATCAAACTGATACAAAAAAATAGAAATCAAAGCCATATAAGAAATATAAAAGATACACTTCACTGAGAAGGTAGTTTGCATCCTATAATGTGTTGCCTATAACCCTAAAAGTATAGGCAAAGAAGTAACAAAGACAAAGGCCCAACTCACTTGGAGTGTGTCCACCAAAGTAGGCATTTCTGTTGAGCAACCTTTGCAACTTTATCTTTTAAAAAACATAACTATGGATCTGAAATAGATGTATACATTTAAAAAAATCTCAAATTTGAAGCTAAATCCTCCAAGGGAAGTCATAAGCAAGTTTTTAAAAGATCAAGAAGACTGAGGTGAAGAGTTGTCAGCACATACAAGGTACATAAAAACGGGCACATTTCACCAACCATGTATTCCCACAAAGTTCCTTTATAAAGCCTCTGATCTGCCAATTTAGAAAAGAGTGACACCATTTCAAAACAGTAAAACACTTTTTAATAGAGACGATATTCATAAGATGAACTATAAAAGTTTGGTTTTCTTGAAGTAGAAGAGTATTGAAGTTCATTACAAGGTTGCAAGATGCTCTTTAGTATCAGAGGATGAGCTATTGGAATATCACTGGTATAGTCAACTAATCATTATCAACACATAATACAAATCTCAAAAGTGACAAATTTAGTATTTCAATTCACTTAATAAGATACATTTTTTAAGTCTACCAAGTATTAGGCATTGTGCTGAGCACAGAGACTAAAGATGAACAAAACATGGTTCCTGCCCTTGAGAAGCTCACATCTAGACCAGCACAGTCTAATAGAACTTTCTGCAGTGATGGGAATACTCTGTATCTGTGCTGTCCACTACAGCAGCCACTAGCCACATGTGGCTATTCAGCATTTGAAATGTGCCTTGTGCAACTGAAGGATTGAATCTTTCTTTAATTGTAATTAACTGAAATTTTAAATTGATACATGTGACTAGTGGCTACCATACTGGATGGTGCACATCTAGATACACACACTACAACTAGCCCCCAAAATATTAAAATCAATGCTACAAAATGATAGTCATCATTAATATTTACTTACCTCATTTAGTATGCTTTCCAGTGTTGGAGGAGTATCAACTTGAGGAATATCAAACTCCTTGTCATCAATCTAAATAAAGAAAATAAATTAATGCTCTCATAATGATCCTTTCCCCTAATAATTTTGCGAGTGTTTTAATTGATTAGAACCATCATCAATTAAAAGACAATCTTCCCACCAAACATCATACAGTCAACTCAAAAATCCATGGAACTAAGGGTCAGGTTAAAAGATTATAGAATAGTTTCCTTTTGGTGACTATCAAGGACACCTTGATAGTCTGACTGCACCATCCTGACAGCCCTTTCCAGAAAGCTTCTGTTGAAGGACTTCTGTATGTGTTTTCTTAAACATGATAAAACAGCGTATCTTATGACAACTCCTAATATTCTAAATTTAGACATAAGTCATAAGCATTAAGCAAAAGTCTGACATCACATTTCTTAGTTATTTCACAAATAATGATGGGAGATTATTAGGTCAAGTAACTTGTCATTAAATATTCTCAGTCACAGAAACCCATTAATATAATATTAAATCAACAGGGAAAAAAATTTCTGTGCAAGACAAGAAGTCTAAACATACCACTAGCTCTATAATCTTAAGAAGTCATTTAACATAGCTGCATGCCAGTGTCTTCACCTATAAAATGTATTATCAGAGTGAAAGCTGTAAAGTGCAAATGACAACATGAATTAAAGCATTTCATAAACTGCAATGGACTATACAAATGAAGAGTGATATTATCTCATAAAACTGTATACAGACTCCTAATAGCCCATGCAAAAATGATAGCCTTATTAGAGTTTTTGGGTCATAAAGCATACTCTAACGAATACTTTGGTGAAACATCTTCACTTTATAAAAGTTGAAATTTTTACCAGATCATTTTTGAACTCCAGTTCCTTGTCCAGATCTATGTAAGAGAATTTTGAAAGTGAAGCTTCTAGATTGAAAGATTTATTCAGTTCTTCTTCAGTAGTCTTGGCACAGAGGCTCTGTTCCACATTTTCATGGTCTGGTTCATTGTCCATATTTATTTTTAATAACTGTATTCAGTCAATCCAAGCAAGCATCTGTTTATTTGGTTTGTGTTCTGTTTTGTTTTTGCCTTAGATCACAAAGACTTGAATTATGATCTCTTTTTTAAAAAAAGAAAAAAATATCATTTAGATTTCCTCCTTGTCAATTGGACATTTCAAAGATTTACTTGGTCAGACTTCACTCAGTCATCTGATTACACACAGGCAAAGAAAAATCGATACTGGGATACAGGGTATGATACGGAGGGAGGGTTACTATGGAAGCACAAAGAAGGAATTCCTAAAAATTTGAGGAGTCTAGGAAATGGCCCATCACCCAAAGTCATGAAACTGGTGACAGCAAGAGACTTAGTAGGCTCAGCCTCTAGACCTGCTACCAACTAGATTTATGTACCTAACAGCATAAGGGTAAACTGGTACCAAAAGGTGCAATTAATCCCTTCCTTACATTCCCAAACCTCAGGGTAGCACTCCAGTTCTCCCTGGAGATAAGCACATAGACCAGCTTTGTTGTTACCATTCACACAGGGCCACAGATGTCCCTGGGAGCTCAGTATAAACACCGATGATAGACACATAGTCATTTAACACAACGCTAGCAAATCTAAGAATTCAGATATATTATGGGAGACAAAAATAACCCCAGGATTAAATAATTTCACAGCTTACCAGAGATTTCTAAAAGAAAGCTAGTCCTAGAGAAACATGGACATTTTCATAGAAAAATGAAATACAAAGAAAACTAAAAACAGATACAATGTTTTGTTATTTCACAGCTCTGAATGATAGAACACTCTGTTATACAAAAAATAAAAACCCAGATAATTTGGTTTATTTGCAAAATTGTAATTTCTAGAAAACTAAAAATATATTTCAGAAATTATTGTAAGTTTAATAATTAAATTTGCTTTTAAATGTTTTTAGGTTGTGTTTCAATTAGTCTACAAGTGACCAAACTTTAAAAAGTCTACTTAGCTTTGCCTATTTAGAATAAAGCAAAAATATGAAAACACGATGTCCTAATAACAATGATAAAAATGAAGGTCATTTTGTTTTATAAACTAGGTGTTCTCCACAGTAGCAAACAACTAGCAGAACTCTCAGTGAGAAGCTTTTTAAACTATATACTGCCCTCAGTGGGTATAAACACTATCACCAACAACCCTTGCCCCCATAGTGAACTTTTCTTAACATTATTACTCAGTGAAGGGAAGGCAGAAAAAAGCCTGGCAACTACTTGGCCATTTATATATATATGTATTTATGTACATACATGTATGTATATATGTATATATGTATGTGTATGTGTATATGTATATACATGTATACATATATGTATTTATTTATATACATACGTGTGTGTATATATATATAGATTTTTTTTTTTTTTTAAAGAGACAGGGTCTCACCATGTTGCCCAGGCTGGACCCAAACTCCTGGGCTCAATCAATCCTCTGCCTCAACCTCCCAAGAAGCTGGACCTATAAGCACGCACTACTACTCATGGCTTCAAATAACAAATTTTTTTTTTAAAGCAAACTGAGATCGTTTTAAAATAACTTGCCCAAAAACCACTGACAATTTTATCTAATGAGGCTCATTTTTTAGTACCTATAATTAATTTCACTACTGTCACTATTTCATTTTGATCATATTAAAAGGAATGAATGACAGGCCAGGTGCAGTGGCTCATACCTATAATCCCAGGGCTTTGAGAGGCTGAAGTGGGAGGCTTACTTGTGGCCAGGAGTTTGCAACCAGCCTGGACAACGCAGGTAGACCTCATCTTTATAAAAAAATTTTCCAGGCATGATTGCGAGTGCCTGTATTCCCAGCTACTCCCAAAGCTGAGGCAGAGGATCACCTGAGCCTAGGAGTTTAAGGCTGCAGTGAGCTATGATGACATCACTGCACTCCAGCCAGGGAGACAGTGCGATGGGAGACCCTGTCTCAGGGGAAAAAAAAGAAAAAGAAAAGAAATGAACTCTTTGTGTAAAACGTGGATTCTTGCAAACACTTTTCAAGAGCTGAAACCTAGCATACTATCTGTTATATTACCAAATATAGACTAATTTGTTTCACATGCTACAGAAAATAGACTCTAAGGTTCTGTCCTATAAAACACATGCTATCAAACACATCTGTAGAAGACATAACTGAGGGCACTTGGTATCTGGCAACATTTGAAAGTATCTTTCTAATATCAGGTACTAAATGCTCCTTTTGCAATGAGCCAAATGTAGTAGTAGCAATACTAACATTTATATGTTCTTCTTCAAAGACTGAATTGGCTCATGACAAATTACTTTTTATAATAATAAAGTCTTTCACTCTTATTTGTACCATTAAGCAAAAATGGTTGTAATAAACATGCATAGTCTGATTCATATTCAGTGGTTCCTGAGGATATTTATTAACTTTTATTCTTATATATTTTTCAAAAATAGTGAAAGAAACCATCCAGCAAAAAAAAAGAAAACTTTTACTTAAATGACTTAATAATCTAAAATGTTTCATGCTTCACATATGTCTTTCCAAAATAACTAAGAAAGGAACATAACTTTTTTCTGGCTCATTTTATCTCCTATCTGGAGTTATTAACAGGCTCCATGACCATATACCAATTCAGCATCTATGATACCAATGAAGAACTGTCAAGTGATCAAGCATTTCCTGAAGAAAGAACATCACGATGCCAAGCTACCCTACTCCATTTCCAATCTTCGTTTCACTGAGCTCCTTTTACCAGTGTGATGTAAAATGGAAAGAACATAAGCCACAGAGTTTATTAAAATCAGGTTAGGGCCAGGCACAGTGGCTCACACCTATAAACCTCGCACCCTGGGAGGCCAAGGTGGGAGGATTGCTTGAGCTCAGGAGTTCGAGACCAGCTTGAGCAAAAGTGAGACCCGGTCTCTACTAAAAAAAGAAAAAATTAGCCAGGCGTGGTGGTGCTCGCCTATAGTCCCAGCTAGTTGGGAGGCTGAGGCAAGAGGATCACTTGAGCCAAGGAGTTTGAGGTTGCTGTGAGCTAGGCTGACACCATAGCACTGTAGCCTGAGCAACAAAGGGAGACTCTGTCTCAAAAAAAAAAAAAAAAAAAAAAAAATCGGGTTAATAAAAAGTCAAAAAAACAATAGATGTTAGCACAGATGAGGTGAAAAGAGAAACACTTACACACTTTCGGTGAGAATATGAATTAGTACAACCTCTACGAAGATCAGTATGAAGATTTATCAAAGAACTAAAAGTAGACCTACAATCCCACTACTGGACCTCTATCTACCCAGAGGAAAAGAAACCATTATATCAAAAAGATCCCTGTACTTGCATGTTTATCACAGCACAATCTATAATTGCAAAGATATGGAATCAACCTATGTGCCCATCAGCTGATGAGTGGATTAAGAAAATATGTTATATATACAATGGAATACTACTACTCAGTGATAAGAAAGAATGAAACAATAGCTTTTGCAGCAACTTGGATAGAATTGGAGGCCAATGTCCTAAGTGAAAGTAACCCAGGAAGAGAAAAACAAATGCCACATACTCTCACTTCTAAGTGTGAACTAAACCATGGCTACACAAGGGCACACAGACTGGTGTAATGGACACTGGAAACTCTTAAAGGGGGAGGGTTGGAGGGGGTGAGGGATGAAAAATTACCTATGGGATACAATGGACACTATTCGGCTGATGGGTACACCAAAAGCCCAGACTCCACCACTATATGATATATATATATAATATACACACGTAACATGATTAAATTTGTACTCCCAAACCTATTACAATTTAAAAAAAATTAAAAACCCAAAATATCACATGTACCCCATAAATATGTACAAGTATTATGTATCCATAAAATTTTTTAAAGCAAAAAATAAATAAATAACATAAAATCAGGGCTTGAATCTGGACTTTACCAGTTCCTATCTGTGACCTTAGTCAATTGTTTATCTTTTTTGAATCCTTCTTTTTCTACATCTGTAAAATGGGATATTGTGGACAGTTGTGTTGTTTGCTCAGAATAGTACGTCTTGTTCTGGGAAGGCCTCCTTCAAACCATGGGCTTCTTGTAGAGGCTGCCAATCAAAAATCCCCTAGTAAAATAGATTAAAGTGATACAGCCAGGGTCCTTGATCCGGATCTGTTAAAATGGAACTGATGAAGAAGAGTCATTTCCACTATTCTCTAAACAATGAATAATAAGGCTGAGCAGCCCCCACACTCCCCACCCTGCCCTCTTCTGCAGAAAAGAAGCTCATTCATTTAACATACATCAACTAAACATCTACTATGTGTCATCTGTTACTCAGACCCGCCTCTACTGACAGAACTCACATTCTAGGTACAGATTCTCTAGAAAGAATGAACTCAATCTAAAAAAAGTAAAGGGGAGGAAGAAAGAGAGTCCTGATGTTATGCAAGCCCCTCCAGATTCTAGTCTTCTATGACATCAGCTCTGCCCATAGCTTTCTGGCAGTTTGGCCACATAAGCCAATATATTTTCTCCCACCCTCTTTCCTTTTTTTTTTTTTTTTTTGAGACACAGTCTCACTTTGTTGCCTGGGCTAGAGTGAGTGCCATGGAGTCAACCTAGCTCATAGCAACCTCAAACTCCTGGGCTCAAGCAATCCTTCTGCCTCAGCCTCCCGAGTAGCTGGGGCTACAGGCACGTGCCACCATGCCCGGCTAATTTTTTCTATATATATAT